>PNEQ01088919.1:14151-41804 GCA_003012365.1 Medauroidea extradentata | reverse complement strand
TTAAAAGCTGCGTGCAAACGTTCAATTCTGACACACAAAAACTACAAGGCAGATCGAATTAGTGCAATTTACATGTAGTCTTTAAAAGGGGTAAAATTGCAGTTCGCTTTCCACTTAGGTTCCTCTACAATATCAGCTGACATATCGTCGGTATACTGCCAAAAGTGATTAAGTCATAAATGATATTTCGTTTAAAAACAGTATTAAATTGTAGATATTAGCAAAAATGTGGTATGTTACTATACTGTGACACAACAGTACGGAACGACGAATAGACTTTAAACTTGGGAAATTGTTCGTGAACAACATATACATATTCCTAGCATTTTTATAATTTTATCTCATTTTGACTTTGTCACTTTTGGCAGTAAACCAACGATATATCATCTCACTAATCTCAGGTTTGGGGCACCAAATACGTTTCCGCGAAACCTTTACCCTCTGAAACTTTGTAATGTCAATACAGTTAAAGTGAATATTTTGACAATATATAATTGAGGGCACCGTCACCAATGGTTGTGCACAGGGTAAACAGATGTTTCTCATTCGATTAACCACTTACCTTAGATGTCTGTAACTACCCCAGAACGTCAAATTGGCAGTTTTATAAATAAGGCCCAGGCGAAGTCGCTGTTAGTGGCATTGACAAACTTAAGACTGCTTTTCGCGTGGACAGCTATAGCTACTTATCCTGCTGCAGAATTAGTTCAACTAGCCGCTTGGACATTCTAACACTTGATGACTGAAGTACCAATCTTGTGTACGAAGAGGTTTTTCAATTAAAGTAAATATAATCAGTTACGAATAATACTTGCGAGCAAAGCCGCGGGAGACTGCTAGTATATATATATATATATATATATATATATATATATATATATATATATATATAATGTCAAAACAATACAATAATTTTAGGTACTGATATTTTTTTAATATTGTTTAAATTATAATAAAACTACCAGATATGGCTTTATCGCTATGGAATAAAACCAGAATTAATGCAATTCTGGAGCGACCAATTGTTAATACTCTTCAAAGCACTACCATAAAACATAGAAGGAAATATGCTTACAGTCCAAACCTTGAAATATTAAATTTGCCTAGCGTCGGTTTCATAACGACATTTTAACAAGATTGATGTATTTTATTCACAATGCATATACATACGAACTTCAAAGCACGTAATACAGTTTGTCACATTCTTTGTAAGAGAGAAAAATATATTTAAGAAATTTACCCAAGAATTGCTTCACACTCACTAAATATATCGTAATAATATATTTTGTCACTTTAATTGGAAGTACGGAGTGCAACGTTCTTAGTGAAATTGAGTTTAAATAGAAGTTATCAGAATAAATAATGAGGCTACTGTTCTCAGTATTAGGGCAAATTTACCTAGCCTAATACTTTATAAGGCTGCTAGTTATAATGGTCATTTACATAACATGTTAATTTATTCTTATGCATATTCCCAAATTGCGGAAATTGAGAAACTAAATCATAAAACAGAATTACAATAATGACATTAATTCAAACAAAAAAAAAATAAACAAGCCTTTAAAATTTAGTTTAAATTAATAAACTATAAATGGAAATACGACATAACAGGTTTATTTGATTACCTTGTGCTCTCTTCTAAATACTAGAACTGTGTAAAAGAATCCTTCAGAAATCACTTTTGTTATTTGCATTTAGAACACTAATACGCTGAGAGTTTAAAATACCCAATCACTAACCTTGAGTCAAAGCTACAAATGTGCACATAATACATTGAAATACGATGTTGAAAAAGCGTTTCATCAAAATTTGGTGTGCATTTATGCTAGAATAAAATTTTATGATTATACACAGAATTAAGCGTTTCTGCAGAGTAAAAACATAAAACCCTACGACTGGATTTAGTTGCTTGGACATACTCCACTGTCAAATAAATGACTGTCAAAGAAAACTAAAACTAATAGAAAATCATAAATAAGCAGAGTAAGCTTTACTCGAAAGGATACGTACACAACATAAAATTCCATAAATGGAATCGGGTCGAATAAAGTAAGGATAAACATCAGTTGCACTGGTGTTCCTGAACCTTTAAGTGTCTACCCTGATGACGGGAACAGAATGCAGTTCCCGAAACGTCGTTATACTGTCTGTCTGTGAAAACTACTGTGTTTTGTTTCGTCTCATCGTTGTGTCGTTTTGTTTTTCTGTTCGTGTCTGATTTCTACTGTGTTTTTGTTTCGTCTCATAGTTGTGTGATTTTTTATTTTATTATTTTCTTTTATTATCTGTTTTTACATGTTTTATTTGACCCGATTCCATATTTTTTGAATTTTATGTCGTGTATGTATCCCGTTGACTAAAGCATATTCTGCGTATTTACGCTTTTTTGTATTATTTTTAGTTTTCTTTGACAGTCATTTATTTCGCAACAGAGTACGTTCAAGCAACTAAATCCGGTCATGCACTCATATTGCACAGTTCTTTCAAACATAAAACCGTATAACTGGCAAATGTTACTAACGCGTGTAATAAGCGCGAATTTATGCGTATGAGTAGCGTGCGTGCACAGAGAAATTGTAATAGGATAAATCAATATTGCAAATAAAAATCTAGCTGAATCTGTAAAAATTGGTGCAATACGAGCAAATGTTGTTACTACGTACTCGTGACTGAATTTCCAGCAGATAACCAGATTTCACAATTTTTCCGGTTACTTGATTATTTTAACCTTATCGGTGCTTCAAAACACGTGCTGACTCTGTACTTTTAACGTGTAAACGCATTACGTTTGTATTTTTGGCTGTACAGTTGTGGTAAATATGTTAGAGTCATTACAACCCTTTTTCTCAAATTAACGAGTATTAAGGGTTAGAGTGCTTCCGGTTTTTCTGTTGGTCCCTAAGCCAGAGCTAATATGATTTCAGTTTATGTATACATACAAAGGTTTGTACGTATAGCCGCAATACACATATTTATACACGCATATGTATATGTAAGCATAAACACATTTTATATATATTCAACGGATATACCCACTGGGAATACGAAATCTAGTATCTGGAAGACTAAACGTAAACTGATTTTTACCCCGCGGTCATAGCATAGATCAGATTTAGAATTTTTATTCCACTTATAGGAATAGTTATTGGCGTTCGTTAGTATATTATTTCGATGAAAAAAATAATTTTCGTCTTCATTTCTCTTACGAAATACTATATATTGTATGAGTAAAAACACACTTTAACCCCTTTCACTGCCTAAACAGAGGAATTCTAAATATTACTTTATTTACTTTTTTTTCGCAGCTATGCAAATACACACATACATCCAGAAAATGTCACTATAAATACCGTCAATTCTAATATATAGCAGACTTTTCGTTGTATGTGGTATTTCGAAAAAAAAAAAAAAAAAATACCATTGTATTTTATTTGGTCAGTGAATAATGAGTGAGTTATTTATGTGAGAGATTGAGTGAGGGAGTGAATGAGTGATTGAGTGAATGAATGAGTGAGTAAATTATTAAGTGATTTGTGCGAGTGAATGATGTAAGGGGTGCGATTAGTTGAACGATTGAGTAACTGAATGGTTTAATAATCTGTTGAATGGTTCAGTGATTGATTGGTCAAGCGACAGTGAGTGACAGAGTGTCTGTTTGTGAGAGAGAGCGATTGAATAAATGAGTGATTGGATGAGTGAGCAATAGCGTGAGAGAGCGATTGCGTGTAAGAACGATTGAGTGAACAAACGAGTGAGTGATGGAAACTTACCCTACATAGAGAAGAAATTATTTAATCATGATTTGCACTCATTTGACATTAGTATTGTTATTAAAAAGCGTATCAGGGCTTTGGCAAGAACATCCTTATTGTTTCCAAGAATTTTGATTTAAAGAAATGAGTACTGGATGTTAAAATTCTATTTTAAAGTAACACTTTAAGTTCATCCACCATTGGGTTAAAGTCCCTACCACAAATTGTAAAAAGTAAACTGGTAAAATATTGTGTACAGTAAAACTAGCTGCACTTGGCAGCCGTGGCATATCTGGTTCCGTCAACCCGAAGGTTTGAATCCAGTATGTAGATGTTTACCTCTGAAGTTTAAAATTCTGTTTAGTGTAGTGAATTTGGCAGCGAGACCCAATTTTTCATCTGATACCGGCAAAAAAACGATGAAAGAGTTCTCAGCAGCATAGTTATCATGCAGCTTTTTATTTTAACTACATGAACTGCAAAATACATTATTCTGCAATACCAAGGTTTATAAACATGGGCTCTTTTCAAATAATGTAAAATTACTTTGCTCATAATTTGTCTAATATGAACCTATAAGCTGACGCAACATCGAGTTAACCTAAAATTTTCCGAATAAACTAAACTAGTATAAACCAATTTTTGCGCTTGTATTTTTCAGGAAAATTACCTATTTTTTTGTAAATACGTGTACACAGCATGCTTTATCGTAAAAGATCATATTACATCCTCCTTGACATGACATTGCAATGTAACTTATTCGTTAATGTCCTTCTCCAACTGTATTGTTCCTAAATAATAATATTATTAAGGGGCGAATAACAGAAAAAATTAATTCAAAAGCACCATAAAGCCTAAAGTGGTGGTTCACATAAAATACAAGAGAACTGCAAATATGTTTCAAAAACAATGAAAATCGATGTTTTAAAGTGCCACACAATATGAAGTAAAAATTTAATCCTAACTTAAATCCAAATTTCTAAATTTTTAAACCGTATTTAATAACATGTGACATTGTTCATTATTGCTTTCAAATACCTGCAGAGGGATATCATAACTCTGGCCTGGGCATACGGGTAACTAAAAAAATTAAGATTAATCGTGTTTTCTGTGTGAATAATGAGGGCCCGTGGATTTTGCGAGCGAGTTACGTGATCACGTTTGCATTGAAGGGCTATTCTGCGAGTCAATTGGCCCGGTGCATGCCCGGTAATAATGCACGCGTGTATTAAACTATGGGACGCGTTAATGGAATGAAACCCCGCATTAATAAACATAACTAGCCAATTTAACTTGCCGTGACATTTTCCGTGCGAACTCCGCGTGTTCAACAGAAGATAACTCTCAGTAACTGTACTAACACTAGTGAAACTATTATCAAGCCAATGTTATTTTCTTTACAGTAAATTTGTATGGTTTTGAATAAAACAATGGGAATACAATAACTGTGTCTAAGCGTCCATCATCCTGAAAACAAAAAAACTGTTTCTTAAACGGACTAAGTATTCGTTTTTCGAGGAAAAAGAAGGAAAAAAAAAAAAACAAACAACAAACATGTGACAATTAACGAAGTTCGTAAATAACTTCACACATAGAGTAGCAGTCTGTGTACGCAAATAGGATAATTGGAATTTGTAGAGAACCATGATCGAATTATGTGTATAACACAAGTTATTTTAAACGAACCCTTTTCCTTTTTTTGTACAGTATCTAAGTGTTTGTATGTACATACACATCGATTTATAAATAAATATTTATTTATATACAGACACTGTGTTTTCGTGATGAGTCAAACCTTGAAAGATGATGGAGGACAGCAGAAGCAAAATGAGACAAGGAATTGTCAGTTGGAAATGTTTTAGTAAGAATGAATTGCCGAAAAACTTCGCGAAACAAATTTTAAAACTAACCCTGCTGTTCACACCAGAGTGCAATCTGGTGAATTTACTTCCGCTTCGCCATACAGTACCAGAGAACATGGTGTTTCTATGAAATATAATATGTATGTATATTTTGTGTATGTGTGTGTGAGAGCGTGATTGAAGCCTACCAGAACGCTTTCATTCGCAGTTATATCGTAGATGTTTATAAACCAGATTTACACAACTTTGTAGAAAGTTATAACTTCATTATTAGAGCACACGATTTTTCACGAAAACAATTCTGCAACAGTTTGTTTCAATGCCTTATGTGCACATACGCAGCCCTGCTTCATGGTCAGTGATTGGTTGTTTTTAACTCTCAGCGTCTAGGGCTATACCCGCAAATCACAGACGTATGGTGTCGCAGTAACCTTGTTCCTGTTGGCACAGTCAAATGAGCCACGTCTGTGCAATAATACATTCTGCCAATCAGACTTGGGAAAGTTAACCAAAAAATCTAACTGATTAAAGTTGAAGTTAATGCTTTAAAAATAAACTGATTTAAGTTAAAAGTTAACTTTTAAAATATTAACTGATTAAAGTTAAAGTTAAAAGAAAATTAACTTATTAAAGTTAAAACTTAGTGTGTGCCAAAATATTTGTATGGAAAAAATAAAACGTTACACATGCACGACCACATTACCAAGAAATTATTTTTTTAACAACTTGAAAACCATAAAAATTTTGCTGTTTCTTTCAGTTTATAAATATTATATTATTTGAAATATTTATATTTTTTTCCCATTCAAAAACATTAAAACTACTAGTTGAAATAATTGCTGTATTATCACCCACCTTGCGTTGGTCAATGAGTACAAGTAGGGGTTGCCTACCATCAGATCCAGCACTTTCCACTTCTTCAAGAAAACAACACGTTCCCGGACACTGTGACATAGTAAAAGTTAGAAATAAAAACCATTCAAATAACAAATTGAAGTAATGTTTACAAATTCTGTGCGCTGCACCAGACCAACAAAGTAAAGCGCGCTCTTCTTATGTTCCTTCGTTTCCGAGAAAAAGAATTGTTTACTATGTTACCGATCTGCTGGTCGAGACAAACGCTACCGTGGCACCACCTACTGTAACACAATCGTTTGACTCAGCTTGTATCGTACAGATAGTGCCAGGTGTCGTTTGTGTAGTGTTCGGTGTATAAACAGAAAATGCAATTTTAGATAATATTGCGTGTCGATGTTGAACTCTGAAGCCATTCAATTATTTTCTAGCGTAGTCGTCGGTTTGCAGAAACTAACTCGTTACTTTTAATCGCTAGCCAGTATTTTTACCGATTAAAAGTTTAAAATGGGCTAGTTTCGAAAGTAACGATTAAGTCAAAAAGTTACCCGAATTTTTAACAATTAATTATAATCGTTAATTTTTTTAATCGTTAATTCTAAGTTTTCTGCCAATAACCGTGAAGCAAAGCTTCATATGAGAACATAAGGCATTGAAACAAACTGTTGCAGAAATCTTTTTGCGAAAAATCGTGGGCTTCATTCATAACTAATGATTGGCGCTGGCATTGGAAATAAATATTGTTAGTTACGCATGTCTGCAGTCTGAGAATGATTGGCACCTCAAGCAAACCTGTAATAGCCAGACAAAAAAAAGAACGTGCGGAAAATAAAATATTTATAATCCTGCACGTTGATGTGTGACACATACGCGGAATATTAAATGTGCCGCAGAGGTGAGGTGTTTTTATTCCCGTATCAGTTCCTGTTCTACACCCCTCCCCACACCCCTTATCCAGCCACGAGACACGTCATTCTGGGATTCGACGACAGGCCAGGGCGCGGGTGCTTGTCCATCAATCGAGGCCTGATCCGTGGTCCGACAGACAGGGGCTGCCGTATTTACAACTGCAATAATCCTCTTTCCGCCTGGGATGCCAGCAACAGCGCGGATGATAAGGAATGGTGAGGGGGTTGGTTGGAACAAAATGAATCATTACCCCATATCCTCGGGTGGATCATGTCGCTGCACGTCGTACTTTGCAGATTATAGAGTTCAGACCTCTGCTTCCGCCAATATTACTTATCCGGTGTACGCACGAGAAGTACAGGTTATGAAGCTTGACGTTTTTGAATCTGGTAGGTACATTATTCGTTCCACGCGAAGTGAAAAAAAGAAATTTTGCAAACTACAACAATCACACATTTTCATGTTACTACAAATATGTTTACGGCACCACATAAACGTCCCGTATTCCAATATCAAAAGAACATTTACATTTGATTCTAGGTAAATAAATTTCATAATATACGCTAGACTCCATTCAATTTCTATCGGACGGAGGCCAGGAGAAGGGACCCAACACACAGATTACTGAAACTGAGAAAATCAAGGTCAAAGTTTACTGTGTTGACTATATATGTATCTTGTATTAGTAGCTTTCTGTTGGCTTTTATTTTTCGTCAAATATTATGATGTAGTATTTTTTCTTTTATTGGGATATATCTCAGTTCTTCTCTACCTACTTGGTACAAATTATATACTTTATTGGTAGGTCTTCATATTCCGTCACTTAAAATTACATTTTGAAACTATATTTACAACATAAATAATATACATTTCAATGGCACGAAATTTGTTTAAAGGATTTATGAAAAGTATAAATGTAGATAAGATTTTGAGGCGACTGAAATAAAAACAATGCACTATAATAAAACTGTCATTATAATGATTAGTTATTTGAACCTTAAGCCAGCGCATTCAAAATAAACGTGCAGACTTATTAAACCCCGTGTTTCCAGTGAAAATTAAACGCTTCGTGCGGTAAAACAGTACTGTGATCCTTGAATGATATTTATAATTGCTGTGTATGACAAACTTAAGTGTTTTGTTGGACATTATACGCCCAATAGAAGAGTTTTGTTGGATGCACGTCATCATATTATATTGTAGTACATCTAATAAAACCCCCTTCAATTTTTCACAAACTGCTTGCTTTCTAGGAATATAAAATTTTGTGAACGTTCTCTGAAACCACATTTAAAGCTAAATATTCTAACTCTTCCAAAAAGGAGGTCGTACCTTAATATGCTTGAAGTTTCTATATGGTTTACACTATGCGGTATATGCGTGTTGGATTAGAGCACTTCTCTTCTAGGAAACGTGTCTGGCAGCTTCATTTTGTTGTCACCTTTCAAACATCCTTACTTCCTGGAAAAGTAGTGTTCAAGCAGTCGTATTAACAGGCACAGTTCTCAGAAAATAAACGTACATGATGTATTCTATAAACACACTCACTGTTTCGCACAGAAGTACTACTAATGTACGGTTCGTAAACAGAATTTTACCTTATATGGAAGGGAGGAAGGGCAGCAAACCTCACATCTAGAGGAAAAAAATGTTATGCAAGCATAGGCCCGAAAATCCTCCGTCACTGTACTACAGATATCAGTGGCGGATCTAGCGCTAAGTTTTTTGGGGGAGGGGAGAGAGGGCGGAATTCTTAAAAAGCAGATATACCCAAACCCTGAGTCAAAGAAGGGAGGTTCCGGAGACCCTCCCCGGAGTAACTTAGTTTTTAAGGTGCAAAATGGTGCTGTTTAAGGCATTTCCTAAACAGAAACTTGAATGTACCACTTAAAATTTGTTAATGTTTTACATATAAACTATAAATAAAATATAAACAAGGGGGTCGGGCTCCCTACCCGCTGGATCCTCACCTGACAGGTATCATGACTCACAGTGCATGGCGTGTGGTTTGGATCATGTCACAGTACTCTTTAACACTACACTGGTCAACCTCTACCAACCAATTACATTCGACTCGTTCTGGTATGTACTTGCCAATAATAGTATCTGCAATGGTGTTCCACAGTAACACGACCCGGTAGGCACGCTATGCACTATAACATAATGTACTGTGAACTATGGTCCAGAAATGGTGCAGTTTCTGACCTATGCGAATACAATATTTTTGTTCGTTTAGACAGGGGTGCAGCAATAGGTATATAGGCGATTAGGGATCAAGTGAGCACTCAAGAAATCCCTGATAAAGTTATATTTTCAGTCAATTCGTATCTTTTCGCTCGTAACGGCTGACGCTGGGAAATGTTTAACCTCTGTGGACACGTCACTTGATGTTTGCGCGTTTGAGATAAATGATGCAGTCACTATGAATCGATGCAGTTTGATAAAAATGTTAATTATGTTAAATTCAGTGTTGTCGATTTCTGTTGATTCTGTTTCAGTATTGCTGTATTTAAATAGGAAAATACACGGATATATATTGCGTAATTTCGCTGTCAACCGTACAAGCAGTACGAGAACTATAGTTAATGTTAAATTAAATGCAGTAACGGTTAGAGATATTTTTGAAATGTTAAAATTTTTAGTGCTCACTTTATCCCGAACGACGTATACATCCTGTCTACACACATATATTTTACATATTCTTTATTTTAGTAATAGGGTATTATGAATTACAGTCAAGTAATTTTATGAAATAAAATCTCTATTACTCAGTATGATGACCATCGTACCTCCTTAAAGATGAAAATTAGTGCAAAAATTTTAACTCCCTCCCCTCCCACCAACGCCTAAGGAATTTGAAGTGTTGTGTCCTTGCCTCTATATGAGAGGACTGTTTCTTTAAAATATTGACAAGTATTTTTGCAACATCCTGCAGAGACGATGCTGGGTTCGAACAGTGAGCTTGGTTTGTCCTCGGTACTCCATTATGTCTGCGGCTGAGAAGCACACTAACTAACGTCCCGCAAGCTACCCCACGCATGGCTCCGCCCTTGTATCAGCAGTTCCTGTAATTACGCGTGCAGACTAGGCAATCAGCTGGTAACAAGCCACAGACGAGTAGACGCCGAATGTCATTTACGCACCGGCAAACTGGTGGGTGGGTTGATGCGTCGTTCTGACTAGGAACTGCTCAACTGACAAGCATACCAAGTGTAGCGTGGCAGAGGTACTTGGCGCAGTTCACAGCCGTTGTTCGTTATTTACACTAAGGTGTGTTCACAATTAACAACGTAACAGCAAGCACAGATCATGGGTCGTTCGCACAAGAACTAAACTCTATGTATTCTTAGCTATCGATGCACAACAACAAAAATGTGGTCGTGTGCATAGAGATGCTGACATAGTAAATGGTAATATAATATTTCATTTCGTGTGAGTACGCATAGGACATAAACAAATCACAGCAAAGAAGTTTGTGGGTGTCCATGTCAGTTTAACCTCCAAAAATACACGATAACAAAACAAAGACAGAATAAGAAATTTTAGTGTTAAAAACTATGCTTTTATATTGTAATTAATGTTTTACGCTGTTCAGTTTATAGGAACTTTGCTACTGTATTTTCTTTTATCTGCAAATACGATCCCACTTCAAATATGTTTCAATGAACTTTGGCTGACTTTTATACAGCATAGAATATTTCAGATTCATCGCAAAAATTCCATTGGCTAAAAATAATAGCAAGAATCCAATTTTGAACTAATTTTGCACAAGGCGTCTGGTCGTACACTGTTTCTACTGTTATGCGATATGTTCTGTGCTTGTGTTTTAACTGTGAACTGACCTTTACACTCTACACTACATTATGTATAGAGTGAGTGAGAGATTTTGGTCAGCGCTTAACACCGAGGACTTCAGCGCCGGTGAGGGGTGACATGATGTGAGTATGAAGCAGCGCCGGAATGAAAGGGCGTGGGAAACGGGAGTTCCCTGAGAAAACCCGCAGAACAACGGCATCGTCAGACACGATTCCACACTTGCGAAAATTTGGGGACCGACCCTGGCGGGAAACGAACCCAGATCGCCTTGGTGGGAGGCGAATGGTCTGACCATTCGGCCACCGCGGCTCATTACATGTTGTAGATCAGCATAAAGTGTACGTATTGTGTTAAACTGACTATAGCTACGTGTTGACTATGGAATGAAATTGTGTGATAAGCGTATAGACTCTGAGTAGGTTTTACTGTAAGGAATTTAAAAAAATTGTTATTCTTTATTTTTAATTTTTCATAATAAACTTTGTAGATACAGTGTCTTTTCAAAGCGAAATGAAAATGAGGAATTTTCCAAAAGAAAGTTTAAGTTTTGTTTTGCATGTTAAGGTGTGCAGAACTTCGGCCGTTACAAAATTATTCGAAAATTGCTAAGCGTGAGAAAGGTACGTGTACTTAGGAATAGCACTTACAGAATATTACACGTTTGTATACTAATTTCAGGTCCTCCTTGCATCTCTAATGTTAATTAGACGAAAATGACGGAAACGTGTGTTGATGTGGTTTCCTTTAGGTATGAAAATCTTAGTGCAAAATATTAGGTATTGCCGTGTAAAGACAGTAAACCTTTGACTATTATTTCACGTCTTAAAATTATACTGTCCCCGCTGAATGTCTCATAGAAGGTAGATGTCGGCGAGAAGACTGCAGGCCAGTTTAGTGACTTGCGCCTAGAGGCTATGGCGAGGCATAATGCGAGTGATATGTGACCCTTACTGCTTCCCTACTTGTAGGATTCTGCCTCGCTAAATACATTCACCCATGCGAACATCTTAAACTGGCTGCTTTATTTCTGTCGATACCTAGACGAATAAGGACAGTACGTGTACCTTAGGTGTAGGCCGTTCATATTAAAGTGAACACATTTAAGACCATCCCAGAAGACACCAACCATTACCTAATAAATATATGTTTTATTTGCGGTTTCAGGCGATTACTTTAAAAAATGTGTAATGCTTATAAGATTACTATAGTTATTATTATCATGACAACGGTTATATCAACACGTGACGTGAAATGGCTCGAATAACAGGATCATAAAAAATGTTATCATTATTGTCAACAGATATGCGCGAATACGCTGATAAGATTGACTTTCTTCGAATAATAGCTGAGAGAATATTATTGAGAAAGAAATCTATAATCTGTTAAATTAAGGACAGTGCTCTGATTTGGTTGCCTGTAATACTGAGAGTAAGAGATTATTTATCAGTTTTTTTAAACAATGTACGCAACATTAAAAATAATTATAAAACACAGCACAATATTACGAGGAACAGTTATTTCCTTCCCTAACACATATTATTATTTCTGTGGTAGTAATTTCATTGTTACTACAGAATTTTTAACTATGTAAGTACATTAAATACTTACAATCCATAGCGTAAGTCTAATTTTTTTAACAATCCAAACTGATGAAATTTACAATGTCCTTGTTTGTCGATGGGCGATGGAAGAAAAATTTCTTTTAGTTTGACTATAAAATTGTAATAGTATTATTTGTATTTGGCATAATAGTAAATCTGACATCTCTAGTAATTCTTCTCATAAAAGTTACAACTATAATAATGGTATAATTTAAGGCTGCTCTGCACCGATAAATTCGTTATTTTACAATTGTAAGAAATAATGGCCAACTTTTACACATTATATTCATAGAAATTTCCCACAAATAAAATATTTCTCGGTCCGTAGTTTTTACGTGAATACTGTGTAAAATTATTTTTGATATTCTTTGAGCACCTGCATCAAAAAATTATGTATACTATGTATACATTCTGTAACTTATTACATTTAATTTTATTTAAAATTATATTGTAAGTGTATCATTTGAATAATTTTTACTTTGGATAACTAGCGAAAATAGTCAATTCACTTATTTGACAAGTGCGTGTACGAAGTGTATGGAACGAAAAAAAAATTTATTTGTGAGAAATTTAAATAAATGTGACTTGTAAGAGCTGGACATTGAGTATAATTGTAAGTTACGAATTTTTCAGTGCAGAATATCATTAAAGCCTTTTAACTAGAATATTAGAAATGAAATACATTAAACGTAATTAAATAATATTCGATTACATTTTAAATATTCTCAGCATCGCAGTGCAGCCCTGAAAAATTATCATTTTATTTTCCGCAGTTCTTTGAAGTGACGATATTAAGTTTTTATATATTATTAGGTGCTTCATTGAATGGAAAACATTTACATAACAAGTTTGACTTGGCTGTTACTGTGTTTGAGATATTTACCAGCCTTGTGGCATTTATAGGGACGAGGAGATGACAGGAAAGTGATAAAACAAGACCTGGAATGCTTACCAACGGTAGTATTGAAATACACACCTATGTAACGGCTTGATCGGCTGCGGGCTCAAAATGTATCACGCTCACCTAGCGAGGTCGAACACGCGATGGTTCGCGACCTGTCATCGACTTGATTAAATTAACGAGCGCCAGTTGATCACGTGGGTCTGAGCCTGTTGTTATTGGAAGGTCCATCAGCGTTATCCCTTATGCACAATAACGTACGACGGGGCACCGAAGTAGTGTTTCATAGCAGGCACTTTTAGTGCACAAAAAGGGCCATGTACCTTGTTTTTAAAAGTAAATGTATATGCTTGATAGTTACGTATCTCATTTTTAATTTAATTTGTTTAAAATTATTTAGTGGGCGGTAAGAAAGGAACAAGTCATTTCAAAATGAAATACTACTTGTAAATCCGCGATTTTATGGCGAAAAGATTTTTGCAACATTTGGTTTCGATGCGTCATTTGCACGCCTGCAGCTCTGCTACATCGTCTGTGGTTGGATGATTTTACTCTCACTTGCCTTGGCAAATTATAGACGTAGACTCACAATAATCTTATTCTGATTGGTGCAGTCAAATGAGAAACGTGTCTGAACAAAGACACGCCACCAATAACCTTGAAATAGAACTGCCGATGTGCACGTGAGTCACTGAAACAAAGTGGGGCAAAAATCTTTTCGCAACAAAATCGTGGCCATAGCTAGTTGTGTTATTTTTAACAGCTCATTGAAAGAGATGTGAAGGATAGAGCTACATGTTATTGTAACGTGACTGGTGCCTTATTAAACGTCGATTAAATGTTGCAAGAAAAACACAAGTCTTGTCTGGTTATAATTAGACTTGATCCTTCTTACCGCCCACTAAAGAATTGAAATTTATCACGGTCGTTTACTGGTCACGCCATTCGCCTTTCAACGTGATTATCTGGGTTCGATTCCCGGTGGGGAAGCTCCAATTTTGCTCGTGGGGAAACATAAGAAATGCTGTTCCCTTTGCTGGCGGGTTTTCTCGGGGTACTCTCACTTCTCCCACATTAGTACTGTGACGTTTTCCCGTGCTCGTCCTTATGATCACTACAACCCTTTCTAGGCCCCAATCGTGGTTGTTTTGTACTGTTACACAAAATCAAAATCGATGTAATTATATTTTACTACAAAAATTTAGCTATGGTTAAACTATTATAGTTTTCTAATTTGCTAACAGAAAATTTACACGATTTAAAGACGAATGACATACGTATTTATTTGCAGATCGCTTATATTCACTATGCTTTATTAGCATTTGATTGTCAACTCGAACACATACTAACGTTCGTATCTATTTTGTGCATTCCCAGTTAATATTATGTCAATTCCGCATGTTCCCGTATTTATACTGATTTTGCGAGATTTCATTCTAAGCTTAAACAAGAGAATATATCAGAAATCTGTTTGGTAGTTTTGTTTGAAATTGTTTTTGCCGTTATAATCACCAGTTAACAAAAATTTAGTTAGTTGCATAGTTACCTAAACCATAGTATTTACTGTCTTGAAGAAAACATTATTCTACACAGTGATAGGTATTTAAAACTAAACTGCCAAACAGATTTGATATCGGCACTCGTTTAGGCGTTAAAATAATTATTGCAAAAATATTATAAATACAGGAGCGTGCCCATGCTCTCTTGTTTTTACATTTACCGATATTAATTTTTTACACCTAAACGAGAGCAGATATCAAACATATATCTGGTAGCTTTGTTTAAAATCGTCTTCTCCATGGTGGGTGATTTTTTTCAAGTCATTAAATGCTATTGTTTTAACAATTGTGCAATTAACGAAATTCTGGTTAGCTGCCTTTTCAGCCGAAACCGTGTGATTTCTTGCTTTGAAAAAATTAGCTGTCATACCAAAACTCATTAAAAAACAGTTTTTTATATCTGCTCTCGTTTAAGATTTAAAAAATATTTATCGCAAAATTAGTACAAACTAATTAGCATTGCCTTAAAATAAGGGGATCAAATACAGCGTTGAACTCCCATTCGGAAGGATTGCCGGCCTCGGCCATCCTGATTTCGTTTTTTTTTTTAAGTATGATGAAATCGCTCCAGGGGAATGCTAGGATGACTCCTTACCTAAGGTCATGGCCGATTCTTCTCCCAGATCCTGCCCTCGCACAAAGTCGTGTGTCACGCCTATAATGACCTAGCTGTCGACGAGACTTACAGCCCACTTGGTTTGACTAAACTGATTTAGTTCTCGGGAAGACAGAAGACACATGCACGCTTATTTCAGGAGATTGTTGGGGTCTTCGTGGGACTTCCGAGAACACCAAGACTGCATCGCGGAAACGATAGGGAACTACACTTGACAATATATAGTAATTGTGGCTTCGTTAGAGCTAAAATCTCTTAACAGCTAGAAAACGCTCTTTAAATAAATATGTATCGTAATAAGTTGCTACGTAATGCTAACGAAAATATAAGAGACGCTCAGAATACAAGTGGTGTATGTCCATAAATTTGTTTTACTGTGTTAAATATGTTTGCAACATACCTTCTATTTCTCAGAAATCACAAATAATTGTCGTTTCCACATTAACCTACGCTGCGTTAACTAAATGTATGCTATATGTTTATGTGCAAAAGCATTTTAAACCAGAAAGCATCGAGCAGTGCTTATGGACATACACTACTTGTGTTCTGTGCGCCTCATATATTTGGTTTAGTCGTACACGTATTTCTCTACGAATACGTGAAAATTAACAGTAGCTTAAGGCAGGTATGGTAACACTAGTTTGTGTTAGGTTCATTGGATAAAGGAAGGCACTATTAGGTTTCATTACATGTTAAATTAATAGCCAAAATACTTTTTCTAGACTACTGCATGTTAGGTAAACAATGTAAGTTGTGCCATGATGATAAAAGTAAGGCTTAGTGTTAGTGAATAAATGCCCTCAAGGACAGGGTATCGTACCTCGAATGGAGACGTATCACTGGGCGTCCGCAGGTATTTGCATATCCCTGGAAACGACATTAAATGAGGCACTACGATGGAGATGCACCGGAATGACAAGGAGACGGGAGATCCCCGAGAATACCCGTGACCAGCGACATCGTCCGGCACGGTTCCCAAATGAAAATTCGAGGGTCAACCCAGCCGGGGGTTGAACCCCGATCGCCTTGGTGGGAGCGGAGGGGTCTGACCTATCGGCCGCCGCGACCCGTAGATTTAATGTTAAATATGATACTTTCGCTATAAAAGCCATAGTTATCCATGACTGTTATGGGTAAGGTAAAGTAAAATACGTTAAATATATTCGTTTGGCTTGCATTATTTTAGGCTAAGCATTAAGTCTGCCATTCTATAACTGTTTAAGTTTTAAGCAATAATTGTTAATTGGCTGCAGCACGTAAAATAATTCAAAATCCTAAAATATATGAGGTTAAAAATTTCATAAACAAGATATAGTTTGTTACTGTCTAGGTACGGGTAGTGAAGACGACTGGCTTCACGATAATTTGTTATGTGATGTCATGGTAAGTGTATGATAATGTGTGTTGTATGGAAAAATTATTTACAAACGACGTAAACATAGCATCAATTTCCTCCAATTTCTACACAACGTTGCGCGAGGTAGAAAGGAAAAATGGACTTTTTCTCAGTCGTACACAAGACCGGATTACACTAGACAAAATAAAACATAAAAATTTCGACACATAAGTCATCCACTTGAGCAAAAATATTTAGAAACAAAAGAAAAAAATATTTAAAAACCCTGACACAAGAAAAAAAATAAACGTGGTTAGATTATAAGTCGTAGAAAAAAGGACAGTAACTGTTACCTCCTACATTAAGTAAAAAAAAAAAAAAAATAGAACCCTGGTACATGTGAAAAAAAACCTATTAACGAGTAAAAATATATAAATTTCTTACACGAGTGGTGCATTTACTAAACCATATACGAAGCAAGTAGAGTTCAGAAAATAGAAAATGTTCAACTACTTCAAAAAGGACTACTACCTGTAGAGCACTGACGTAAGTAATTTCCAAATTGTTACAATTTTCCACAAGGATTAACCCTTCTAAATTAATTCGGATGGTTTCTTAAACAACCTGAATTTTTAGCCCTTGCAATTTAAGTTTGTAATTGCATATACACTGTAAAAATTTTTCTCCGTCAATTTGCGGAATTTCCGGTAAACATTTCTCCGGATACCTCCGTGAATTCACGGAAACTTGTTTCTTAATCCAACAGAAGTTTCCGTAAAACAGTTTCATTACACGGAACTGAGTCATATTTACATGTCTATAATGCTACAATTGCATTTCTACAGATTTGCAGATTTACCTGTGATGTTATTAAAATATATTCGTAAAATTTACATCTGTCTAACCCATACATTTCCGATTTTTTCCGTGCAAGTGTCCGCAACAGACTTATGGACATATTACGTATGATTCCGTAGTGTATATTTACTATAGACATTTCCGTATTTTTCTTTTACGGACACTATTTCCGTTTATTAATGGTACATTTCAGTTAAAATTTATAACGGTGTACAAGAGAGTATTTCAAGTGGTACCAAATGTCAGTGGAATTTTTGGTATGTTACTAAGGAATACTAAACAACAGTTGCTTAAAACTGTCACAGACAGTAGGTGGCACTGTTAAAAATAATTTTCGTTGTTTTACGGAGAAGTGCTGGTAAAAAGTTCTCCAGAAGTGTCCGTTAATTTACGGAAGGCAACTAGCTTCACTTATCGAAACTAGCATATTTATGTGACTTCTTTATAATTCAGGCAAAATAATGCGTTCGGTTATTTATTTAGTTTCCTCTCGCAGTTTTACATATGTTTAATTAATAAAACATAATTATGTATAACTATGTTACAAAATAATGTTTCCGTTAATTAAACAAACGTTTCCGTAAAATTGCCCGTAAATTCACGCACATTTTTAACAGTGTAATACGTAGGTATCATACGCGTTAAGATATATATTTTGTGTGTCTGTAGGTAGAATTTTTAACAGACTAACGATAACTGATTTTGTTATTATGCCGTGTGCCATGCTATATGTTATAAAGAAAAAGTGCAAGAATACGATTTATGCGATAGATATTAAAAAGAAAATTCGCTAACGACTGAAGGAAGGATTCTTAGTACGACTTATGACAGAATTTTGATTACATTTTTAAAGCATTGTAATACCAGCCATTTAAGCATTTTAAGTACAGCATGATACAGTTGGAGCTTAAAATTTACACAATATCTAGATAATTCTTTTAAGCTAACAACATTTCACTACGGCAAATTCAAACTTATGCGAGATATTCCAACAGAGAAATAATATCAAGAGTGGTAAAACAAATACGTTCCTTTTTAGGAAATTTGATATTGATAGAAAAATGTGCATTTGTGACGAATGCAATTTCATGGGAAGGAACGTACTTGTTTGTTTGTCACGTAATATTATCATGTCAAAATAATAACAACTTAACTACGTAAAATAGCCGTATAAGTTTTCACGCGAACCGACGGTTTTTACTGTAAAAGAGATACGGGACGGAATATAATACAAGCTTGGATGTGGTTTCAGTGTGGTGAATAAAAAGTTTCTAGGGACTCATATCCGGTCATTTTCACTGCTGCGGTTTTCCCAGTTCAGAAGGATGCAGAATGTTTTAATATGTATTTTCACCAAGCTTACCCACAGGTGAGATAACATGAAACTCGTTGGCGTCGCTGGATTTTGTTACATCTCGTAAACACACAGCAGCGTGAGAGCATCCTTTGTGTGGGATAAAACCACGCAGGTTACATGCAGTGCATTAGTTAACATTTGTGTTAAAACATGCACCTACGCTTCATTTCGTGTCTACTAACAAGCGTTCGCTCCAATACATTAGGTATAAGCATATTGTACTTGTAGCTCTAATAAAGGTAGAAAACCACATATCCAATCATCATTTCTCTTGTACAATTCAATGTAATTGAACGCCAGCTAAATTAATTATAATATTAATGAGAAACAATTAGCTTTGTATATAGGCTGCATACAAAACATTTAGAGCTTTCGGATAGTTGAATAACTGTTTAAGTACTAAATAAAATTGAATAATTATTTGCATTCCTTCTGGAAGATGATACTTTAGCTTACTAAATATTGACATGCATTTAAATGATCTAGGAAAGCAATTATATTTTTTATATAAAATCCGAAACATGTAAACTTTTGTATCTTCGTATTGACCAACTAGGATCAAGTAACAACTTTAATTCCTCTTCTTTATTTGTGGTGGTTTCCTATTTTCATAATACTCCATATTCTCCCCAAGTTTTCTTTTCCTTTCTTCTGTCCATTTTGTTACTGATTTCTTATTTTTGCTGCATTGAAAGTTTCCTAAATGTTGTATCTTTTTCTTAAAAACGTTTTTTCCTGTTATTTTCGTTTGTTTGATGTTGTTTATTTCCAGTTCTTTCTTTAATTATGTAATCCATGCTATTGTAGATTTCTTCTTCTAGAAATATAAGAATATTAATTTTCTTAGCCTGTTCTCATTCATTCGGTAGAGGCATCCAACATTTTAAAAAAAAAATTAAGACTAACATTTATTTTCGTCAGAAATGTTTAATTTGCGTAATCATTTTGATAAAAAAACCCTTTTACAAAGAACTTTAAGTAACCTTGTTGACAGAAAGAAAATAAACAACAGGTTTTCTGAACATTTTTTTGAATGAAAATATGTGCTTGAATTATGTTGCAATAACATCAGAACCCAATACCAGTTAGATAAAAATTGCTTAGCGTCTCCTTGAAAGCGAAGTCATTAAAAACCCCGAACCGCTGGCTCGGATAAACAAACACGGGTAGGAGCATTGCCACTACCTGTTAAGTTAGTTTGGAAAATGTATTGCAAAATGTATTTATAAAAAGTAGTTGGCTTATTGGATACACATTCAAAAGAGAGAAAAAAATACATTTTCAAAGCAGCATAGTTAATTATAGATCAAAAAATTGATAGATGTGTCGTTTTGAATAACATAATATAGCCTATTGTGTTATATTTTAAATTTTTTTTTTACTTATTGAAGATACTATACTAGTTTGTAAAGTGTATGCACGTATGACAACTCCTATATTCAAAACTTTACAGATGAACAGGTAAATAAATTAAAACAAAACATCCCTGTAATCTCCTGTATTGATTTTTAAGCAATTTTATGATATATTGTCCTTACCTCTTTATGAGCGTTGGTGCATAGAAAATAGAAAGAGAGTTAACCTGTGCATTGTGCCTATAGCGATCAAATATCTTACCTCATGGATGTTACAAATCCTGACAAAATTAGTAGCTGCAACTGCTTTCATGACGAATTTGTGAGGCATTTTTATAGTTTCAGCACATTTTTGACCGCCCGGTAAGAAAACATGTTTGTTTCGTCTTAATAAACGTTTTATCTATTAGTAGGCCTAGTTGCTTAGAGTGAAACGGTGTTATTTTTTAACCGAAGTTTTTAATTTTTATGACGAAATTATTTTAGTGTAATTTTATTTTCTCTGTAGGGAATTACTTTAGGTTTGATATCACATGCCTTACGTCATTACTAGAAACCAACTCTTGTTTACAATCAAAAGAAACATGTTAATATCAATACATGCTCTTTTGTCGTTGCATAAGAATTCGTTCTTGAGAGCTAAATTCCTAAAAAAATTTAAATGCGGAATTAAATTAGCATTGTCATTCGGTATTAAAAATTATATATAAATAATGCATCAATTAATTAACTTTTCTTGCGAACGGTAATTGAATTTATATCAACATTTTAACTACTGAAATGAACATGAACTGGGTTTTACACTTAGTACGGCTGCAAACAAAGATAAATTCTGTTGCGTTATTCATAACTGCGTTTATATTCACAAGGGATTCAATCTATTTTTTGTGCAGTATTTGGACTAGAGAGCGCGATATTTCTCGCTTTCAGCCCCTAATGTTTGTAGCCGTGTCACTAGAAGCTATGTTGGTTTTCAGGATCAGGAGAAGGAGGGAAGAAGCACGTTTAACCAGTGGACAACGCGTGAGTGATGGTTCCTGATCGCTCAGATTATGGCGGAATTAATGAAGCAAAACAACGACAACCGATAAAAAAAAACAATAACGGGAACGCACACAGACCCGCCGATCGAAAATGTCGATACGACACGAAAGCTTCTCCGGACAGCAATTATTTTCGAGTTTCGTTCCCGAGACTTCAGACGAGCCTACAGCAACAAAACGTTTATTGAACTCGGTGGATTCCGAAGCCAAAATATTTATCTTTGAAATATGACTCAGCGAGAAGACATTTTTAAAGTAGTATATGAAACCAGTGGCATATCTACGATGTGGTAAAGGGGGGGGGGGCAGATTTCCCCGGGCGCCGGGTTACAGGGGGCGCTGAAATGAAATGTAATTTGTCTACGCACCATAAAAATTAATTCATCTAAATTTTTAAACTTTCTTTACATACAACCATTACCCATCTGGGGAGTTTCCATGCACTACTTAATATAAACCTATTTTGAGGATGCTACTGTATTTGCATATGCGACTGCATCACAATGAATATTAGATAATATACTAAATAGTAGTGACAGGTTTTGTGCACTTCTACTAAAATGTTATACTGTTATTTATGCGAGCGCAAAACAACGTATGCAAGATACGTTTATTACTGTTGAGTTGATTGGTGGACTGATGAAAAAAGGGGCGGGAAAAGAGGTGGGAGGGGGGGGGTAAATCACAATTCTTGCCTCGGGGCGAATGAAAGCCTAGATGCGTCCCTGTATGAAACCATATTTTCATCATACATTTATGTCTTTAAAAACCGCTTAGGTTTTTTTATTCACGCGTTGTGCAACACATGTTTTAATTTTCTTTACTCATTATGTGTTTCTCAAAAACAAATGACTTTAATTTGCTTGTACACAGACAAGAAAAATGAAAACATATTACACTGTTTTCCTGGGTGCTAAGACGATTTTCAAATAAATAAATGCAATGTTCTAATTGCGTTTATTTTATGAATTGGAGTTTTACGTCATCGCTTTACACTAGTAGAGATTATGAAGTTTCCTGCCACGAAAACCTCAACTTTAGCACACTGTACTACTTTCATAATTTTCTAAGACTGATTTTTTAGGCCACGAAATTTTATCCAACATCGTTGTACACAGAAGATTTTTTTTCGTTCCAGGCAAGTTGTTCCTTTACAGCTGAATGGCAAAATAAGTTCTGAAATAGTAACGATGAAATAATTTACATTTGAAACGCATCAATAGTATACATATTCTTGTTTAAAGAAAGGGAAACTTACGTTACAGTTGTTCGTATCAATACAAATTTGATTCACGTTCCCCCTGATATGTTCTGTTACAAAAAATATGTTTACAATTAGCTAACATAGTTAACAAAGAGAACACGTATTTTTTTTTTTTCAATTCCTGTGCTTCCACACAGAAAAAATAAATTAATTACACAAAATATTTTGTTGTTCAATTTAAAAGTGATATCTAGTAAGTAAACAAATATTAAAAGTTGCAATAAAATTCTGTCACAAAATTATGACATAATTTTTATAATTTGCTTACATAAATAATTTAAATTTGTATATCCAAGAATAACAAGTACGCATTTGTGAAAGAACGGTATATTTTCACTTTAGTTTCTGCAATTGGCCGGAATAAACTTAACTGTGCCCATTTCCTTTGATGTGTAAAACAGAATAAACGGACAGATGTATAGTCATATATGTAATAGCGTAACGTAATAAGAGACGAAGCAAAGAGCAGGAGACTGCCCGATGATCTTAGCAACAAGGTGGAGGTGAAGAGGAGGGAACGGAAAGTAGGTAACACCATTGTCTGCAGTAACAGACATTTTTAGCGTTTGTGTACGATGAGGGGGTCCATGTTCCCTCTCGTAGATAACTCACAATAACGTTTGAAGCCACTATTATCTTCGGGCTCCTGTACAGTTTCTCTGCGAGTAAGTTAACCTTCATATCCTCTCTACACAATATTTTTATTTTTATAGTTATATGTGTGTACACACAGCGTAAGTGGTACAAAGAACACGTAGCAGTTGTGATCTCCACGATAAAGACGGTAATATTTTAACTATTCTTGGAATGGAATAAAAGTACTTTCTGAACAATTAAATGAACGTACTACTTACAGAACATAATTTTATACGCTGCAGAAAAAAATACATTTACAAGTAATTGTAATTTTTGGAGGCTTTAAAGTTGAAGAGTTTATGTACATAACTTGATATAATTTTTACGACGCGCATATTAGCGGCGAATAAACATTGTTATTAGTGACCATATCTTCGTAAAAAAAGTAAATCCTTACTTTGGATTAGTTACAATAAGTTCTGTGGTATATAAAATTCAGTAGGACTACCCACAAAACATTTGCAACTAGTAATAAAAGTTTTCTGCTTGTAAATTTACCACACTACTAAGTGAAAGGACTCAAAGCGAAAATAGCAATAAACTTTATAATTATGTTCATTATGTTTATAATATATATGTCAATTTGTGAAAAATAAAACATGAAGAGTTAAATGAGAGCATAAAACCAGTTACGTTTAAAATATATAGTATGCATGGTGAAATAAGAGGTAAATGAGTAGTAAACTGTGAAGTTTACTTTTTTAAAAATAATAATGCACATTATTCTATTAAACAGTAAAAAGGGAACTAAATTTATATTTTACTTTATTTTAATTGTGACAATTTTGAAGAGATGCTTATGTACATTCATTTCCAGAACCATCAGCCAGATATGGCAAATACCAAATTTTTAAATGAAATACAAACATTTCTAATAATTTTTACTCCTAGCAGGAATTTGTTATCTCCATTTTGAACTGGCCCATCGAAATAGTTCCATCTCTAGTGACCACGCTGTCTGCCAGGTAAAAAATATTGTTGATAAGAATTATTTCGGTAAAGGACATTACTTACAGGAAACCCAGACAATGGCGTAACATTTTGCATCAAATAAAGTCAAGACTAGCTGTAGTCCATAAAAGCATAAAAATAATTTGTTAATATTGCCTCTGAAATTTGGCTAACATAACGTTAAGGTCTATTTTTATTTTCAATGTAGGTTTCCTGAGACAACATAGCTACGCAATAGCTAAGTTCATAATATTTTTGTCAAATAAAATGCAAATGATATAGGGGCACTCACTTTATTGTTTTTAATACATTTTACCCTTATCCACTAGCAAGCATGTCACCCTGGCGAAAACTATGCCAAATTCTATATTCTTCCTAAAACATTTTGGTACGTACGATTACTAAATCTAATCATATCAAGTTTGTATTTTGTTTTTTAATAATTTGAACCATGAGCCGTTACGGAGACACTATCATCTAGCAAGTATTCGTAACTAGTGAAGGTTCAATTGCTTACATATCACACAACTCTAAATATGAGTATCTAACCGACTACAAAATTATTCAGCACATTCAGCATTAATTTAAATCTGAAAGCATTGCCTTCGCTAGGCTTTTCTGCGCATAGTAATGAGCATCAAAACCTTAAATATTCGAATACTACGTAGTTCATATACCTATTCCATTTGTAGGTTAAGCTAAAAAATACGGCTTTCATTAAACAATGATATTTTTCATCACAGTAACTCCTAATTTTTTATTTTTAAGGACAACTCAGAAATATGTAGTACGACTTTTTTTTTCGCAAAAATGTATACGTATTAGTTAGTTTTTGTCACTGCTTCCTGTAAATTATCATTGGTAGTAAAATACAATTTATATGTGTCAGTTATTTAATTAATGAAACGTTAATGCAAACAGAAAGTACATAATTACAATGAAACCTAATAAGGTAATTAATTATTTTGAACTGAATATAAACAGCATATTCTGAAACTCGGCATCAAATTCCAAATACGTTTTCTTTGGACCAAATTGTAATATAGGAAGTAAAATACAATTATATCCAGAAAAACGTTTTAATATCACTTTATTGTGATAAAATTGTAATGTTAAACGCATGAAGAAATTTTATGTGGGGAAAAACGTGTACGAAGGGTTGCATATGGCATCTAAACAATGCGTCGTGCGCCTATAGCCATGCAAACATTCCTACATTCCTATACATATTTTCACACCACATTGCTATTCAAGCGACGTGCTTCACGACTCTGAAGACAAAGTAACTTATTTATCCGTACATAAATGTACGGAATATGTATTACAATTATCCCTAACTTATGGTGCTCAAAGTTTGGGGGTAGAGATATCTATAACTCTGTACAAATACAAGGATTAAGGACCCCTCGAAACCTTTCAACTCTCAGGAAGACTGTTATCGCGTCTATTTCTTGCGTCGCGTAGTATTAAAAAAAATAACGAGTTAAAGCTGATTATATTTCGTTCAGGATAAAGTGAACACCCGAAAAAGCCCTGCTAAAGTTAAATGTTCAGAGAATTCGTATCTTTCCGCGCGTAACGGCAAAATACGGGAAATGTCTAACCTCTTTGGACACCACATTTGATGTTAGTGCGTGTAAGACAAATTGTGCAGTTGGTAGGAAGCTATATAGTTTGATAAAAAACATGTTTAATAGTAGTAATTTAAAATACATGTACGTCTACTTTGGTTGATTTTGTTTCAAGATTGCTGTACTTAAATAAGAAAATACATGGAACTATATTGCGAAGTTTCGCTGCCAGCCTTACATGTAGTATGGCAACTCTAGACAATGGTGAATTATATGCAGTAACAGCTAGTAATATTTTTCAAAGGTGTAACTTTTTAGTGCCTACTTTATCCCGAACGACCTATACACAGCTGGAAAACCATACAAACAAATAGACTATCTTAAGTGCCATTCTAACTTCTCGTTAATAACGGATGTAATGAAAGAAGGAATTTTAAAACTGGAAAGATGCAGAAATTGTTCAGTTCTGAATCCCAATGATTACTGCTTGGAATGCACGAAATTATTTCCTAGAGTGTACTGCTCAAGTCACATAACAAAGGAAGTATTAAAAACGAAGCTGTAAGGACACTTTCAAAAATACATTATAACTGCAAATTACTCGGATTTATAGACATGAAGGTGATTCAAAAATGATATAATTATATCCATACGCACATGCTCACGCACACGCGTACACGCATCCACACAGGAATGACAGTTAAAACAAATTTCCTACGTTTAAAAGCTTTATTAATCTTGCCTCCGTTTGTCCGTTGAGATTTAATTAATTTATGTTGTGTAAAATGGTGAATGTTACAAACATTTACGTCTTTAGATGTGGGCAACATTAACCTTTTAAAATAATATAAACGCAATACTCCCTATAGTATTTATAATTTAAAGAGTTAACGGATTATTTCCGCTCGGTAAGCTTACTTGAAAACAATTTTAAAATTATATATCAGTGATGATTTGATAAAATTTATACGGTAACAGGGCTGTGTTGAGTTTGTTACCAAGAGATATAGACATGTCATCTTTAAACCTCCTACATGAAACACAAATTCGTTTTGTTTAAATTGCACGCCTCTTATTCACACTACAACCATGCGACACAAACTTAATTTGAGCAAAAATATAAACGCGGATTTTCTACCAACGAATTTCATGCGAAATCCAGTTTATAAGACTATTTTATTTCGGCGTGTCGTATATTGAAGGGTTTTTGTTTGGAATACAAGTTAATCAATATATTTGTACTGTTTTCAGATGTAATGTAAGTATGGTTTAGTATAAAACACACACACACATATACACATACCCATATATACATATACATGTACTAATTTACTAACATAACGCAAAGGTATGGTATTTGTCTCATTCGTGACGAAAAAAAAAAAAAAAAAAAAAATTTTTTTTTTTTTTT
>PNEQ01088919.1:0-14051 GCA_003012365.1 Medauroidea extradentata | reverse complement strand
GTGTTGTATTCTTGCGAAATTCTTTTGCAAGTCTTTTGATCCCAAATTAAAGCGTTATGCTTTGTGTGCTCATGCTGATGAGGAATTGGACAAAAAATTCGTAGCTAGCCAATTCGTTTAAACTATGTTCAGTTTGAAATCGTGATGCCTCCAGCCCTTAAATATTGAATTTGTCCTTGTAACGGTAATGGCTGTTAAAAAAACATTGTACAATTTGTGTGCTATTCACTTTTTCCTCTTTTTTCTAACATGTCTTAAGACTCTTTACTTTATATCTTAATGCATCATATTATAAATTATTATTTTGTTGTGCTGTAATTCTTCTGCCCTTATCATTCACGTTTCACTAATAAAAAATAAATAAATAAAAATAAAAAATTTTAATATTTCGGCAACTTTTGACAAAAATATAGCTAACTTAAGCGGTAGAAAACAGCTATATTTGTAAATTTCTGCATGCATGTTGAGGAAATATAATAATAAAAGGTTCTTTATTCCTCCCGAATGTGGCTCTGATTTCGAATGCCATGTATTTTATAACAGGACTCTCCGAGAAGACTGGGCTCAGGGGATTTGCGAAGCGAGGCATAGTCGATGTGGAGTCTAATTCGACGCGCGATAAGTTAAAGTGGCAGACTGACAGGTTGTGCATCGTGGAGTTTAACATTGTTGTTTATTTATGAGTTTATCCGGCAAGACTTTGAAACATATCTCTGCTCCGAGTTACATAGTGAAACACTTCCTGATGTGAACGAATATCTCCTATTTTCTCTCTTTTCACATATAGAGCAGCATATTCAATCCATGCGCTATATTACAAGTTACATATTTTTTTAAAAAATCTAGAAGGGGTATGATACCAAAAAATCAAAATCAAACACTTAATATATGGTCTAAACACCTGTCTAATTAAATATTAGGAGTGTAGCATAGTACTGCAGTCTGTTTACCATAAGCTGAAATTTGTTATGGCCCTGACAAAAATATGAATTTAGTAATTATTCTTCTTCTGCTACTTGCCAATGTATATGTTACTTGACAAAAGTAATAATAGAATTCATTTTTCTCGAAGAGAAAAATATAAAGTAATTTTAGTGATTAAAATTTACTGGAAGGGTCTTAAATAGTGTCCATACTATGGTGAATGGCCTGTACTGATGTGATTATTAATGGTGTTGTGAGGTAGGCCAAATCTGGTATTGATTTGGGGGCAACGAGGGAACTTCAAACTGTTAATGTTCTGCTAAATCATCGTTTATTAATTCTCCAGAAATAGCCTTCTGGGAAGTGTTTTCCAACAGTAACTTTTTTTAAAGTTCTATTTAACCATACTACGCATCGCACACGTGTTTTTAGACTGCCTGCCACATTGTGAGATAATGTAATAACCGGAATGGTCTGGTACGTCACAGGTAGATTACGGGTGGATCACTTTGAACACCAATTCCAACCAGAGGTCAAGTTTTGAAATGCTTCTAAATAGTTCCACCGCGAATTTACTAGAGATATCTAAATGAATTTAATTTTGCTATTATTGAGTGAAAATAACTTTGAAAATAAATAATTTCATTCGGATAAATCTCACATGTGGTAAGGTGTGATTCCGTAACGCCTCGAATCAGGCGGCCATGACACTTTTCTAATGTACTGCGGTAACCTCGCTCTTACAAACTGACGAAATAAAACAAAATAATGCAGAAGCGCTTCCGTACGTATTTTAAAATTGTGTTACTACGTGGCTTGTTCGTTTTGATCTACACGAAAGCAGAAAACACTAACTTTTTCGTCGAACATGCAAATAAGTCTAGCTACTACTGAGTACGTTACTATTGTACATATTTTTGGAAGAATACGAATCATAAGTAACGTTGTGGATCAGGGGTGCCAACCCCCCGTATCTCAGTTGGTTGAGTGGCCGAATTCGGTGCGTGGGGTTCTGGGTTCGATTCCTAGGTATCGCTAGGTGTCAATTCGTGTTCGTCTTAATTTGTCTCAAACATCGTCTCAATACAACTTTCTCACAAATTCTCTGGGTTACTCAAAATTGTCAACTTAAAGGGACGGATTGTTTGGCGCAGTGACGAGGTAAAGATTTGCCACTCTACTAAACATTTTATTAAAAATTAGATAAATGTCCTATCTCCTTAAGCAAGCTTTTCCGAGTAAAGGTTCGCGGTGTCTCGCCTCCCAACAGTTTTTAGTGTACGAAATTATTTATTTGCTATTTTATTAAATTATATTAACATATTTTTATCGCTATACCGTTATTATTAAAATTTCTGTACGCCTCCATGTGTGAATCCATTGTGATTTTTCTTGCAATAAAAATAGTTTTACAGAAAATACTAAATAAGAAAGAAATGTTTACTGTTAACATATATACTCTAGATTATCTCTACTTATGTTGCAAATCAAATTGCAGTACCTATTAAAATTTACGAAATACAAATTCCGACTCTCGTAGCAAATCTGCCTTTGAAAACAGTTAGGCCTTTTTTATTTTGTTGACGGAAATGTGACGTCACATGTTCTAGCAGCACAGGTAGAGTATTCAGTAAGAAATCATGATAACGTGCTCCGTTGAGCCTAGGTGGAAGTACATGAGGCCCAATCAAGACGTCACCAACAATATCGGCCCAAACGTTCACAGAAAATCTGTGTTGATGACGCGATTCCACAACCGCGTTAGGATTCTCGTAAGCCCATACATGTTGATTGTGAAAATGTACAATCTGATCTCGTTGAAATGAAGCCTCATCCGTTAATAACACATTGGCACTAAAATGAGGATCGACATATTGTTGAATGTACCATTCACAAAAGTGTACACAATGAGGCCAATCAGCTGCCATTAGTGCCTACACACGTTGCACATGGTAGGGATACAGCAGGTTCTCATGTAGCACTCTCCTTGCAGTTACGTGGTCAACGTTACCTTGTGTAGCTGCTACTTCTCTGACGCTGACAGTAGGGTTGTCGTTCACTGCACGAAGAATGGCCTCTTCCAATGCAGAATGTTCCATGGTCCCTAAGACACCGATGAATTGCTTCAAACGTCTTCCTGTCGGGGCACCTATGTTGTGGAAATCTGTCTCGATACAAACGTACTGCACATCAAACGGGCATCTGCCAACTCCGCATTTGTAAACATTGCACTGCCTGCAAAACAAGTACGTGATGAACACTAAGCGAGTGATGCAATGTGCTTAATGCTACGACTGTACAGCAATGAGTGGCGTGTCAACACAAGCAATGCAGTCCAGATTACCTTCCGTCAAGTGGCCCACCTGGCGGTGAACCTAGGAAGTAAAGTACATTGTAAAGAACCGATCCATAGAGTAAGGGAGACATTTTCTGTACGAAGTGTTATTTACGATGACATTTAACGAGATGTAAGGCAATTGAGCTCTACCATGGTAATTAAGCGTTTCCGGGCATATGTCCATATCACATATTTTCTTTGTGTGTGGAATGTTTCCTGAAAGTTTGGCCGTACCTTTTTGTAACATCCTGTATAACTGTTTTTAGAGTTCATATTTGCATTTTGATAAGAATGTGAACGAAATTGTGACAACAGGCATTGGTAATTGTGCCTTTTGTTAACAACACGCCACAAACACCATTTTTGTGAATAAGGTCTTTTTGACAACTCTTTGACTTCGCATTGCTCTAAAACAGGCTAAAATAATACCCTTTATCTCCCTCTAAGTGTCGCCGCCCTCCTCGGAACCTGATGTGAACAAGGATAGAGATTTACACGATCAATTGTGTTCGCATGGAATGTCGCCTTTCACGATATCACTTTCTGACAAAAACCACCTACTGCATTACTGCAACATTGAGATGAGGATAATTTGTACATGAATTACAATGTGTATGAAATATGATAGTAAAGTTTTTCGGGTATTAGTTTTAGAATTAAAATGCTTAATTGCTCACAGTTTTCAAGGTATTAAAAACAGCGTAAAGAACTTATCATTACTTTAATCGTAAATGTTATAGTTTCATTTTTTTAAAGATTAGACTTTTTACACCTTTTAAATCTTCCTAAAACGGTATTTCCAAAGAAACGCTGTTAAAAGTAAATATGACAATTTCACTTATAATGTTATTCATTATTATGTATTTTTTTCTCACTGTGAGGGAAATTAACAGTTTTTCTCATCTCCTATCTGGAATGGATACAAAATTGAGTGACGATATTTTACAATTTAGGTGACGTTATAACAACACTCCAAGATGGACAAAGAAAATCAGTTGTGGCTTATGTGCAGGTTTGAAAGACACTGGGCAACACATAGTTTAACATGTTGTCTACTGTCTCAGCTGATCCTAGGGCTCTGGAGTAGACAGCGCCCTGGGGGAGTGTAAGACAATTTTATTGTATTATAAGTTTTTGAGCCATAACATTTATTAACGTATTGTCAAAATTTTCTCTTCGACAATGCATAGGATATATTCTTGGTAAACTGAGTGACATAAATAATAACAGAATCTTTCATTAATTTGTCATGCAGAATCATTGCAAGAGAATTATAGGTTAACTATCAAGAATTCTCTTGCAGTGATTCTGCATGACAAATTAATGAAATATTTCTTTATTATTTACGTCAAGCAGTTTACTAAGGATGTTTCCTATTCTTTGTCGAAGATAAAATTTTGATAATACAATTAGAATAGATGTTATGGCTCAAAACTGAAAAGACAATAAAATTGTCTAACACTCCCCCCCCCCCTTAAAAGGCTAGATCTTGAGAACCGACGAGGGTAAAAGAGGTGGTTCCGGAGCAACGCTGGAATTATGGGTTTCGGGGAAAACGTGAGATCCTTCTCAAACCCCTTCGGCAAACGGTTTCGTAAAAAAATACCCACCTGGTAAAATCCTGGTCGACCCCGCGAGAGTCTAACTCGGGTCGCATTAGTGGTAGGCGAGCGCCCTAGCCGCTGCACCAACCGTTGCCAAGCAGGGGCGAATATAGTTCTGGTACCTAGAGAAGGGAGATAGGAAGACTTAAAAAGTAGATACACCCACACCTTTAAGCCAAGAATGGGGGTCTGGGAGTCCTCTTCCGAAAAAAAAAAAATCGAATTTAAGATGCAAAATGTTGCTACTTAAGATCTTTCATAGCCAAAATATTGAATATACAGCTTTTAGAAATGTTACAATTTTTAAGGAAAAACTGTGCTGATGTACAAAAAACTAGATACATTTTTAAGCTTCTGCTTTCACGTGTTTATTGTGTTAGCTCTTGAAACGTAAACATTCATTTTAAATGAATACCAAATATATTTAACAAAACATTTTGGAATCCATAGCATAAAAAGTTTTATTTCATATAACTGAAACAATGTATTATCTATTGAACCTATTTTGTAATCCACTATTTTATTTACAGTTTTGGTATAAGATCATGTAACCATGATTGTATTGTTATTGGTATGTTGTAGTTTGAAAAGTTTTAAGAAAAGTGAGAGGTAATATTTTTACCAGTTTTTTTACTTGGTATTTATTGGATACAAGAAATCTCTTACACATAACATAAAGGATGTTCAACACAACAAGTAACGGAAGCATAGGTACCTATCGCGTAATGTTTACGTGTTTCCACACTACAGTAACTCACGCTGTATTCACGGATATAATACGCCGGAGCCCTGCCAAATAAAATACATCCCTTCTCCCCAACCACCGTCCCTTTAGTTTTCACACACAGTGTGCGGAACTCTTCAGCTCCGTGTCCGTTAAAATCCAGCGTCAGCTGGCGTGGTTCCCAGAACCGCCCGGAGCCCCGCTGTGAACCACTCCCAGACGAAACACTATATTCCCGAGGGCAGACGGGTGATACGATCGCTACACCAGCGCTCCTAGCGGCCAGATGTCCATATAAGGAGTACTAAGGAGAGGCGAACGGGAAGGAATAAAAACTACTGCAGTGTATAAATCTGTCCAGTTCAGTGGGGCAGGACTAATGGTGAGACACATGGATATACTTCATAGTGATATGAGATTTTTTTAAGGTGGTAATAATGGAACGTTTTCACTGAGTTCAGATGCATTTTCCGAGAATACCTTCCACTCAATTAAAAAATAATAATAATAAATTTCATGTTGTGTCCTCACAACATACAGGACTGTAAGGTATTGTCCGCCTGCCCAACGTCATCCACTGGCCTACAATGTCGTGGATTGATTGTAGTAGGGAACACTTTGACCATTAACCAAACGTTTTTCGGTAAAGTTACCAATCGCATGTAAAGCAGTCAAATATGTAAATGTCAAAACATAACGGCTGGTGAGCAATGAAATTAGGGGCGTCATTTAGGGGTCTGGGCATGGGAGGGGGGGGGCAATGCCCCCCTGGATTTAGAATTTTAAGTGTAACAAATAAATTTTATGAATTTTGTTATTTAAGTAATGCTAACTTTAGCACATAAAATTGACGTTTTATTACTAAATTTTCTAATTTATACATGCATAATTAATAAAAAAGATGCAACAATGCCACTGTCAACGAAAAAAATTTTTGCCCTACCCCCTCACTCCCAAGAAAAACCTGAAATGACGCCCCTGAATGAAATCAGAGATCGTGCTCGAGTATAGACCTGAAAAATTCGGATTTTAACTTGGCTTAACTGGCCACTGACTTATTTGACTTATCCTGGATGATCTATGAGCCAATAATGCAAACGTAACTAATACAGACTTATGTCACTTTAACAGAAAGCAGCTATTAACTATCTGTTGTCAGCTTCAGTTCACAAGTATTCTTGCAGGCTAGCTTACAGGTCAGTGAACCCAAGAATTTTTCCGGCCTCTAACTATCAGTTATGTCTAGTCTGTCACCAAAATATAAACGCGAATTTTGCATGTGTTCATAGATATCCCTAGTCCAGTGTACGGACATGGGCTTAGTTATTTTTGAACGATTCTTGCAATCGGGCGAGTTACGATCTAAAGAAGTATTTTGGACATGCGCCATTTCAGGAAACGGTGTGCCACATAAAACCAGTGAACACACACAATAATTTTTATGGAATACTCTGAGTTATTTGTTTGTTTGATTTCCTTCGTTTGTTTCTTTGGTGCCTTGGTGCTCGTTTATGTTCATTTGTTTTCTTTATCTCACTGATTGAACTTCTTTTCGAATTGTATTTGCTTACCTATGTTTGCCAGCTGCAAACAAAGTCCTTTTGTTAGCTTACTTGTCTGCTTGTTTGTGTGTATTCTCTGGTTTTGTGTGACACATCATTTGCTGCAGTGGCGTTTTTCCAAAACACTTCTTTAGTTTATAGGCTTATTGTTTAGTTCCTACCGTTCAGTTGTAACTTTATCAATTTGTTTTAGTAAACTCGCCATCACATCCGTCATACTTCTGAACACACTGACAATAATGTGGAAATCACAATGCGTATTGTATCTGAATTTCATGCAGAGAAGAAAATTGTATCTCACAGCCAGCAGTGAAGCAACGTAGAAAAATGTCTGACGCCCAAGATTGACGAATCATTACTATCAAAGCACATTCAGTTCTACACAATACCAGATAAATGTAGAAAAATATGTAATGGTGTTCTTACAATAGTGTCCTACATACAATTTATATTTGTAGTGTTATTTACTCTCCAATAAATTATATGCAAATTTTTTTTACACGAGTTCAGTATTTTAATTTAAAATGACAAAAAAAAATTTTTTTTCATGTGAAATATCTGAAAAGCAATGTATATGTACGATGTGTGTACACATTTATGTGAATAATTGAAACAAAAATCCACGCTAGAACGCTTTAATTTGAAACTATTTTACATAAGAACACATATTATCGTTTGTAGTGTTTCGAACAATTCCTGATCCTAGTGCTGACACCGAAAGTCTGTTTATTCAGATGTATTGATATTTCTGACCATTACGTTGAATGAAATGTATCGGTAAAGGCAAATGCTGACAACTGGCAATGTCAATTGTCGTCTGAATTATTGTAAACTCTGAATTTTATAAAGCCAATTTTTATCCACACACATTCTCAACTTACGCGGAGGCAAGTGGAATACTCGCAAAATTCAGATTTTCTAATATCCATTACAAAACCCACTTATTTGACGTATTTTTGATAAAATAGTAAATTAAGCATTTTACAGACGGGTTTGATCGACTAAGGAACGAATGATAGCTCTAAACGTAAACTACAAAAAATAGTAATCGAATAAAAATTTGAATTAAAAAACTGAGATAAAATATCATACTGCTGAAAGCTTTCCTTCACAAATACACTAAATATCATAATGATAAAATAAAACAAGCAAACGCAGTGAATAAGTCAGCAATATTATGAAAAGTTAGATAATAGACATCCCAAGTATTCTGTAACACAGGCCTATCAGAACCTCAGTAACGAGTGTTATGGCGCCCGCCTACTGGCCGTGTGTTTTTAGGAACGTGACACGGCACCAAGGGCGAAGTCAACTGGTTCATCTGGCACGTTGTCGCCTCTACCGCAAGACACTGAAACGGCGTGCAGTGTTACCATAGATCACTCGCCTGACTGAAACTTTCAGTAGTGACCCATATTTTTATTGGTGATAAGTTTAAAGCAAAGTACATTGTGTGCTTCTCGAGTAGTTTCACACAAATCCCCTAAGTATTTTTTTAAGGTAGAACAGGTTGGAAAAGCTGTTATTAGTCATTTCGAGGGGCTCTAAAATAATTTCTTTTTCTAATCGAAGTGATGCTTTGAAACCATTCTTCCGTTATTTTTTTAAGTGTATTTTCTTTTCAACCATGGGCACAATGTCTATATTGGAATAGTGTCGTTAAATACTTGTATTCATGAACACACTGCAACGAATTTTAAGCGCGTGGTAAGCGAAGCCCTTAAGTTGATCTTATTCCTTGGGTTTGAACTCACCCACCGCATTTCTGTCGGATTGTATGGAGATGTGAATATTGGAGGTCAAGCGATTCTTTTCTGAAGTGATCCTTTAAATCATTGTCCTGGAATGAGTTTCTTAATGAAACTATAGTATTTCCGTGTGTCGCCCTGAGATATGGCTGGGAAGCTGCTTGGTAGAATAGTAAAAACTTTTCAGTGCCAAAGTACTAAAAAAATATGACACTGATAACCGCTAGCAACGAATCAACTGTTTTGGTTTTGTATGTGTAAATACGTTTGATGGAAACCGCCAAATGTCAAGAACACGCGATCCCACTTCAATGAGATTGATAGAAGATAAAAACAGAACAAATATGTAATTCAGTCGATAGTGTTTCCAATCACATCCAAGTGATTACACTGAATCAACTTAATACTCTATTCTGCTATCTAGGTTTGTTTAGTGGGTCAGTTCTGTTTGTTCACTTGTTGAGGGTTTCTGCAGTGATTAGCTATTCTATTGTTTTATGTACTCGTGAATTGTAACCCAGTGACTACTTCTCCACTGATAATCTCATGACCAGAGCTCTTTCAGATCAAGTAAATACATCGGCATATTATTTGATGTTTAGGGTTTAAAACCTTTTAAAAATAAAAAAAAGAGGAAATTATCAATTCGTGGAAAAACAGTAAACTTACCAGTCTTAAATTCGAGGAGTTGACATTAATTATCAACTCAAAATCATTTCTGCAGTAAAATATACTTACTATAAGTACGCATTGTGATGTCTTTCCTCCGTGTGGAAAAATATTTTTGTATTTTTATGCAAAACCCGAATACCTTCTGCAAATTCATGTCTGCTGTTCAGTGTGCTTGTTTTAAACGCAACTCATTCACTTATGTGTATATATTCGGTACCTCTCTATGAAGGGCAGTGAAATTTCAGGTTTTGTTCATTGAAGATGATTATATATATATAAACATATATATAAACATATATATATATAAACATATATATATATATATAAACATATATATATATATATATATATATATATATATAAACGAACGACGAAAATTTTACGAAAACATATTAGGCTACCTTTGGATGATGCTTTGGTACTTTTCGAACCTAACCTTAAAAAAAATATGTAATACGAAGTGTAGTTATATATAAAGCTAAGTGCCAAACCTATACTTTAACCTATCAACGCACAGCCTAAGTAGCTCAACCTAAAGATGTGAGATTTTTAGGGTGGGTTCCCCTAATGGCGTAGGCACCTAATAAAGAAAAAAATATTAGAAATTTTAGCTCTAACTGTTCAAAAAGAAGGAGTGAAATTATTTTAAGATGAATTGTCGATCTATTTTGAACACAACGGGGTATCGTCATGACATTCCTTCAAGGGATTTTATGTATTCATTTTTCATCAATTTCCAGATATTGAAGCCTAAAATTTCATGTACCTGTAACTCTTTCAATTTGTAATTTTACTAAGTAGTAGTATTATTTAATATCTTCTACGTTTTGTAATTTACTATGACATATTGCCGTTTTAGGAGATCGTGTCCATTTCCTCGGAAAAATTATGTTAATTAGTTATATTGAATAATTTTTTATGAAAGATGGATTGCTTTTCCAATTTGAAGCATCAGTGTCAGAAAATTTGTAATGTCTTAATAGTATTAATGTTCTCACGCAAATTAAAATTTGACGCATTTGCAGTTTTCATCAATGAATACAAGGCCACGAGATAATGTTGTCATTTAAAACCTCAAGCTGGACTGACGCATTGCGTGGCACACTCATGCAACAGCCGCGTTCTAGTTCTGATTTTGCTCACCAGAGTATTATTGATGTTCAGGGTCCAGGGCAAACTGCTACTGCCAGTCGACTCCCACGAACACGAGCAGACGAGGAGACAGCAGATCCGTTATCATAGTTTCAATCAGCAATACGTCGCTAAATTACTTTTCCATATTGAAGATGGCTACACATTTGTCGAATTACGGCTGTGGTAAAGGGCGTTGTTTCGAGATTTTAATTATTTAAAGTTGCAAGCTATGCTAGAAGCCACAGCAACAGATCATGTCCAGGTAAATTTTTAACATATTTCCTATTTTTACCTGAAAATTTTCGACTGCATTATTGTCAGAAAATCTGTAATGACGTAGAGCATTAATTTAATCTTCCAATATCTTAATAATTTAAACGGTCTCATTTAAGTTTATTGCATTTGCAATTCTTGTAAAAGAGTAGAAACGAAGGTATTAAATAGATAGGACTAAACAAATTTCAGAAATATCTGTATCTACTCAGCGAGATGAGGATATCTCTTATAACGAACAAGATCAAGATGTACGTGGGTAGAGACTTGCAAATTTCTCGTTATTATCTGTCAGCAGGCTGGACTTCAATTTACTGTTTGCTCATCTGACTTCTGCTATTCACCGGTAGTGTGTTCGATGCGCCTGAAGGACATCTTTCAACCAATGATATAAGGTAATCTGTAAAATGCCCACTTTCCTGTAATGTGGACACACAAAGATACGAATGACTGGATTTACTTGCTCGGACATACTCCATTGCGAAATGAGTATGTCCAAGCAACTAAATCCAGTCATGCACTCCCATTGCACAGTTATTTCAAAGACCATAAAGATACGAATGTCCCGAGCCAATAACAGCACTGAGAGTGTCCGGAGGGCCGATTAAATATCGACACCTGCTATTTGCACCGACGCAGCGCAACGTAAGTGCAGAGCAAGTTAAATGCTTCTTCCATGGCATTACGTGAGTACATAATTCCAATGCAGCGCAAGCAGACACAATGCAGGTGCAAATTTTGCGTTGCACCCATAAAAGGCGATATTTAATCGGTCCCCGGGTGAGAATAGGCAAATTGATATTAGCTGTCGCAGAACATCGACGCGAAATTTAAATATATCTAATTGTGAGCAGGCGGTAGCAAGCCAGCCCGTTAAACATTCAACCACAAAAAAATTTCTGATCAGCTCAGCCAAATATAGGATTCACAGATGTGAAACATAAATTAAATACACTGCTACATCACATCTTCTCACTTAAACAGCATGAGAGTAACAAAATGTGCCGCTCATGGGTCGGTAAAGACAACATCAAGGGCGGACTGACAGTAAAAATAATAATCATAAAACTCAAACAAGTACATTATTTACGGGAGTTGAGAAATAAAATATTTTTTTATAATACCATTACGTAAATATTTTACTTTATCTATCATTTCAGAGATATATAAACATTTGCGATGAAATTACAACACTGCAATTTTTCAACTGTATTGCTAAATGTGTTTTACCGAACATGTTTCTGTATAAATATTTTTTTTTATTTTCCTGCCATTTTTTACAAGGTCCGAGCAGTTGATATTGCAGGGAACCTGTAACTGGTTTTGTTACAAAATATTAAATTGCTCTTATCTGTGTTTCGCTACTAAAATACACAAAATGAAACACTTTCACGCGAATCCCCTCAATGTGTTAGAAACTTTCGATTTTCAACTAAGCTGCTGAGTATACAAAAAAAAAAATAATCAAAGCCTGTGAATGAAAAATTACAACAATTAAATAAGTTTTGACCAATACATACTGAAAAATTCATCTGCCGTCTTGAAAATTTCTGTTGCTGAGTGTTCACATGGAATTTCTAGCACTCTCCGCATCTTAAATCATTCTTTGCTTCACAAGAAACACGAGTGGGATTAGGTTAACTTATTGTGTTACATTCGGACCATTATCATCCTCATTTAAATGCCAAAGTCAGGTATGTTACCACTAGATTAATTTACAGCATTCTATTCATTTTAATTAATTGCTTAACGTCTCTGACGAGCCAACCAGTCAATGTACAAATCAACAAATATAAACTTTTTTTTTACTGGGAATTTAAGATTGACGCCTGTTATTTCGGATTTGCAGATAACTTAAGCTAAAAAATAAATGTTCGATTACAATTTTACCGCTTTAAGTTTTAAAATTACTTCGCTGCTGTTGGTGTGCTATCGTTTGTTTAGCCAAGAATTATGTTTACAAGTTGTATAAAAACACAAACAGTGAAATACGACATTTAAAATGCAAAGACGTATCTTCTTCGCAGTTAGTAAGAATTGCCTTGTTGTTGATGGAAACCTACATCATCCTTGTAAATTCACTGGTTTTATTCAAACGTGACTGTGCAAATAATTGCTTAATTTGAATATTTAAAGATGCCACTTTATTTCGTGAAATTAAATTTCAAGAAAATTACTAAAGAGACATATATTTTATCCTGTATAACCACTTCATGTAGTACTGCACTTTTTTCAGAAATTCCAATAAAAAAGCTTTCACTTAAATGTGGTCACTCCAGATTCATCATGGACACTTAAAACATTCAAAGCTTTGAAATAGGTAATTTATCTGTTTGAGTAACGTGGTTAAAAATTCATTTTTGCTTCTGTTCCAAGACCGTTCCGTTTTAGTTCTTTTATATGTAACCTCGCACACTGGCTAGTGACAGTAATATTGGGTACGTCCCATCATGCCCCGCAACACTCAAACTACGGTGAACTTGGTCACTTCCAGTTTTGTAATCAACTTTGCAAGTAGATCAAAGCCTTAGGAGCTTTGCCGAGTAGTGGCAAGTTTAATACTTCGATGTCCTCGCTAATTACTACAAGGCAATGAAACCTTCTCTTTGACGGGACGTACACATCCTGTGTCGCTCCACATTAAGCGACAACTTTCCCTGCTCCTGCAACTTGAACGCCAACTTGAAACTAACCCAAGTCTTTGCCAAGGGGAACCACACATACGTTAGAAACGCACAACTTAGAACTGTCATATAATAGAATACACCACAAAAACCACACACATTAGAAATTGCAAATGTTAGAACAATCACACGGTAGAAACACATTATATAGAACACACATTTGTTAGAAACACAGATGACAGAAACGTCGAACAATGTACGTTAGAAACGTCGCACAACAGAAATTCACATCTTAGAACTATTAAACAATAGAATCAGAGACGTTAGAACAAATGTATGACAGAAACACACAACTTAGAACCACACAATGCAGAACCATGTACGTTAGAAACGTCGTACAGCAGAAATTCACATGTTAGAACCAACATACAGCCGAAACACAGACGGC
>PNEQ01088918.1:0-41712 GCA_003012365.1 Medauroidea extradentata | reverse complement strand
TTCTACACAAAATTTAAATGTTGCAGTATGTTTACTAATTTTTGAGTTTTTCATCATATTGCTTTCGTTGGCATTCTTTTCTGTGTGTTGTAAAATCCTAGGATAACTCCTCCCCCTACAGCCCTTGAGCAAACATTTCTGTTATCAAAATATACACTAAAGGAAAGTAGGCTGATTAGTTCTGTATAGATCTACTTGTAATTTTTTCATATTGAGTTTCAAAAACGTGGAGATTTGAACTGGTGTTTTTAGCGTTTATTTATTTACCACACACTCTTAAATCAGGTAGTCTGAGCGGAAACACAGCTCGCCAGTTTTGGCGGCGTGCACATATGAGCGATGAGGCACTAGAGTACGCGTCAGTGTAGCCTTTATCGCACCTTCACTTTTGAGTCCCCAGATCGCAAAACAGCTCCAGGTAGGCGTCGTATTTAGTTTGCCCACGCACGTCAGTACTGGCCTGTGTTGTCCCGGGAAGATTGTTCGATTCTGATTTAGCGGTCTGTGCAGTTCACCATCACAGAATGAATAATGAATAACAGAAGAGACATGACGTGGTTTTCAGCTAACTCGATTCCTTTTTGGGCCGTTAGGGTACCGAAGCTGTTAACTGCACGTGAATGTTTGGTTATTCTGCAATTTAGAAGGTCGTATTTAAAAAAAAACTGTGCGAAAATTGAAACGTAAGCAACGTCACATTTACAGTTTATAAGTATTCTATTAATATGCAAACAAATTACCTCTGGTAACACAAAACTGTTACACAAACTAAAGTATGCAATTTATTGTGGCTTTGTTTACTTTCCTGTGTGCTCCGAAAGCTAGTACTAAAACAACGATGGACAAGCTACCCTATGATTCTTCTGATAACATTAGTAATTCTGTCATGTCGAGCTACGAGTTGTCACGTTGACCACATTAAATTACGATACGAACTTATTACAGTGCAACTATCAATACAAGTGGTTATATAAACCAATGTGTAAAATTATATGTGATTTTGTTTACATTCCTGTGCGTCCCGAGAGTTTGTACTAAAACAGCAATGGAGAAACCTTATTCCGTATGACACTTCCTGATGGATTATTATTTACTGTGTCTGACCACTGTCCTCAACTTCGTTAACTACAGCCAGTAAAAAAACATTTTGCAGCAACTTGTTTCAGTGCCTAACGTGCACATCTTGCTGCTCTATTTTATGGCTATTGGCACAACTAGGGCCACGATTTTGTCGCGAGAAGAGTTTTGCCCAACTTTCTTTCAGTGTCTCGCGTGCACCTCGGCAGTTCTGCTTCATGATTACTGGCAGCGTGTCTTTGTTCAGACACGTTTCTCACTTGACTGCACCAATCAGAATAAGATTATTGCGCCTCCGTGCGTCTCTAGTTTGCCAAGACAAGTGAGAGTAAAATCAGACGATGTGAAGCAGAGCTGCACATAATGTATTGAAACAAAATGTTTCGAAAATCTTCATGCCATAAAATCGTGGCTCTAGGTACAATGTAATCAGTAGGGACCTCTATTTTTCACGAAAATATTTTTGCCTTACGTGCACACTTGCAGTTCTGCTTCGTGGTCAGTGATTGGATATTTAAACTCTTTCGAGCCTTGGGATTCTACCGGCAAATCACAGCAGTGAGGTGTTGCAGAAACTTTGTTGTAATTGGTTCGGGCAAATAATTTATAGACACGCCGCCAAGCAGAATTGCAGATGTGCACGTACGTCACTGAAACAAAGTGGGGCAAAATTCTTTACACGAAAAAAAAAAAACAGGAGTCCCTATGTATTAGTGCAGAGGCGTCGGTCGTTCGACTGTGCCTGTCAGAACAAGGTTGTGATTTGCGGGCAGAACCTCAACACAATAGGAGTTCAAAACATCCAATCACTGACTATGAAGCAGATCTACAGCCGTCACGTAAGACGTTAAAAAATGTTAGTGCGAAATTCTTTTCACAAAAAAATCACATGGACGCTCGTTTGTCGGATTTCTCCGAGGCCAAGGTTAAACAGTCCCGGACCTGAGAAGTTTTTCATCGTGTGCAGGTACTTCAAGTGCGGCCTCATCTCTTCGCGACGAAGAAGCTCTACGAAGTCGGAGAACTTGGAGTTTCTCGCGGGGAAAACCTCTAGGGCGTGGCCGGGGACGGGACTATCGAATTACGTTGTTTGCAAGAGCAGTTCCCCGGAAGGCCGCCAGCTCGTCGGTGTATATATATATTTTTTCCCCTCCCTCCCTGCCGTACTAAACCAAGGATATCTTGTTTGTTCGCCGCTACGCTAGCAATACATTTCAAGTTGAAGACTAGGGCTTTATTTTTTTCCACCCTCTCCCGACGAACCTGTTACTCGCGCGGCAACAGGCTTGCGAAGGAAGGGGCCTTGAAAGTTTACGAGCAAACACGCGTTAATATTTCACGTGTCGTGTTAAGTGAAAGCAGGGTTAAAGTTGTGGAGTGGGGGGGGGTGGTCGTCGTCTCACCGAAGTGTGCCCCGCGGAACCCGGGGCTTGAAGACAAACTGCCGCCCGCCATCTGTGTCAAATTGCCTCAGGCGTGTTGCCTGTGGAAGAAAGGGTAGGCTGGAAAGGGAGGGGGGTTGTGAAAGATACGGGGAAGGTTGGCAGGCGACGAGTTGTCCCGGAATTACCGTCGCAGATGAAATGTGCGAGACCGGGGTAGTATTTTCGCCCTCGTATCGCACGCGCAGGCCAATTTATTCCCCGCGATACGCCGCGGATTGAGGCGGCCTTGGGTAGACGACTAGAGGTCGTTCGGGATAAAGTGTGCACTAAAGATTGAACCTTTCAAAAATATCCCTAGCCGTTACTCCATTTAATTCAATATTAACATTAGTTGCTTTACTCCTTGTATGGTTTGCCGCGAATTTACAAACGTAGATACGTGTATTTTTAACCTCCAACGTAAAAAGAGGGGTGTTATAAGTTTGACGTGTCTGTCTGTGGCATCGTAGTAAACGAATGAACCTGTTTTTTTTTTGTTTAAAAGGTGACTTGATCGAGATTGTTCTTAGCTATGATTCAGGGAAATCTATTAAGCCGTTTAAAGATCATTGGCTCTTTTATATTTTTTTAAGTGAATGTGAGCGATTTTTCTACTGATTGGAAATTTAGTAACCTCTGATTCCGGTTTTTTAAATTTAAGTCTTAACTTGTTCCTATTTTAAAACCACTGTTGACACTACAATACTGAAATGCTATTGATGTATACGGGATGTTCCTTAAATACATGGACATACTCCAAAGACAAATTCCAAACGAAATAAACTTACTACCTTAACTTAATCCCAAGAGCGTTACGCCTCTTTAAATTATAACCAGTTAATTGCACATTCTGCAAAACGTATGAACAAAACAACTGCAGAAATCCGGTTATATTAGAAATTACACTGTAGTAAGGGACGTGTGATGTTTTAACGTTTACCAAAAAACTATTTGTGGACAATAAGGTTTTGTAACCCTTATATTGCGAAAATAAGTTTGTACTGGTAGTTTACCTGTATTTACGGGCGTATTAGGAAACAGCATGTAAAAATTAGCTTAAAATGCTAGTATCACCACTGCTATGATCACAACCCAACCAACCATTGTCTCAGAATAAAACACTGAAGTTATACAAGCAGGGAATTGCGTGATCTAGTTTGTAGGCAACACGCATTTTGTCCACAATTAATATTATTTTGATGTTAGACATCTACAGGCCATAGAGCTGTGTCAATTTAATCGTTTACCATTCGCTTGAAGTTATTTTATACATACGGTTTGCAGAATGCGCAATTAACTCGTTGTATTTTGAAGAGGCGTAACGCCCTTGGGAATCGCTTTAGATTATGAGTCGATTACACGTATATATTATTTCGCAAGGTATTTGCCTACTGGCATGTCCGTGTATTTAACTAATATCTTGTATAACCGAAAACAGCAGCACGAAGACCTTAAAGCAGCATTCTTCTAATATATAATGTCTCCGTTGCAGTTTTGCTGTCTATGAATTTTTTTATATTAAAAGCTGCATTTAATTTTTTCCAGTGTTATGCTCTGTAGAAAAAGTATCATATTTAAGGTGGTCCTGTATTCACTTTTTTGTGCGTTTGAGTCCGAGAAGTGCTAACAGCCAAGGGCGACTCAGTGTGCCCTCTACATAGTCAGTTTGTGAGAGCTGGAGAGGGTAGCTCTCGTGTGACTCTCATTTCCTTAATATGTAACTAGTTTATTTTATTTTTGTCAGTTTCTTGTTTCCTATTCACTGTCATCGTGTCCAGCTTTCCAGTACCAAGAAAATGCTGCTTCTTACCAATAAGCTTTACGTGATACACTGAAGGGTAGGGTGCTATACAATGACAGCCTTTAACATCAGAATTTTTCTTTATACTACGGTTTTGGCCACAAGAGTCCGACAATAGTGTAAGCTCCCTCACTTATTTGGACCAACATTGTTTATAGTAAAATCCAATATAATATGTTCATATAATCAAAACATCTGACTGACCCACGTGAATAACAACAGTGCTAGTCAAACTGGTTCAAACTTAAACAAAATACAAACTTGTCAGCTGGCCTGTTGTTGCGAAAATAAGACTGGGATAAACATATTATTGAATAACAAGCTACTTATTGGTATATTGTTTAATAATGACAAAACTCGAATAGATAACAGCAAAATGCAGGTTAGGTGTTCTTGATATTTTTTTTTGGAGTTAAATCAGTTCATCGACAACAGATAATGCCAAAGTGTCACTTTTATTGACATTGTTAGTTGGTCCGTTGTTGCATAACTGCGTCCATTTTGAAAACAATTAAATGTAGTAGAAAATCAACTATAACATTTGTAGTGCTTATAGTCTACAGTGTTAATGTTAGTATTTTCATAATTGCCTATATTGTTACTTTTCATTGTCTATTTGTGTTATTTTAAGCCCTTTCGTTTATATTGTTAAAGTTATAAGGATCAGTATAATGTTTTGCTAACATTTCAAATATTTATATTAACTAGGAAGCCTCCTTAATGCGTAGATTAAATTTTTTTTTTAAACTTACTACACAATTTATGTATTTATTATTATCATCTTTAATTTTATTTATAATTTCACATATTTTGGTTTGTGCCTAGACCTATAACGAACTCGCCCTAATTTTGGAATATTTTTTTTTTTGCAACAGGGAAAATATGGCGTGTTACTAGTGTTAGAAGATAGACTTGTGTAAAACTCTACATCGGAAGCTTATGATTATTTGCATTATGTATATTAAATCATAAGTTATGTGACAAGTTGGCAGTTTTACTTACTTGCCCTGATAAACGTTCAACTGTGACTGCAGTATTTCTTCAATCCTTCATACTTCAACAAGAAATAGACTGCTGTTGTTATTTGGGTAACTAAGTTTATGATAATAGTGTCCATCTCTAATGTTGTGTATCTTTGTTACTAATTAAGTCGAAGAGAAGAGGAACGGAAGGGTAAGACATGCCCTGACATTGAGAGAATTTGCTCTTGAAGCTAGTCTGTGTACTGCGCACTTCACACACCTTGCTTGTTCCTTGCAAGAAATAAAAAGAAAAACACTCGTCACAATCATACTCATGCAAATTCGAATGACAAATAATGGGGTTCGGTTTAGACATGCAGTACACCATTGTTCTCATATCTTGACAGCAGAGGGTATAGGGGTGAAATGACTACGACCGTACATCGTGAAGAATAATAAGTTCTATATCTGGATGCTTTTAGACCTCCGTGCGGCATACTTAAACCTCCCCCCTCCTGTGAATGTATTTACTGGGCCTGGCGTCACAATGGGTTGCCTTCTTCGCTCTGGGGGCCGTTTATCGACATTCATTGTTCCTTTAATTCCGCGACTCCGCGCCGCGAGTGAAATACATCTCCGACTCGGCGTGCGCCTTTCCGGCGCTCGAGTTTCGAATGTCAATTGTTCTCCGCTCCAGCTTTCTGACCTGGGAACAAAGGCAACGGAAGTTCGGCGTGAAGTTTTCCTGTCCGTCGACTTTAGCCCCTCCCTTCCCCCTCTTTCCGCGTGCCACGCGATCCTCGCCAACCTAATAAAATCGCGCAAGAGTTCTCACAAATCCCTCCCCTCGTACTCCTGGTCGAGTCAGGGACTGCGATTTCATCGGAGATTAATTCCGGCAGAAGCCTTTAAAAAAGAGCTGGAATTTACGGCATCGAAGCTTGCATCCAGAACAGGCATCGTCAAGATCAGTTTCCTCGTTTCCGACGTCGTAATTTTTCTCTCCAAAGATGTTAAGTGCGCCGCCTGCCTGAATCTGTTTTCTGCGTCAGAGGCGAAGAAGCAATAGCCACTCTTGTAGATATTCTGATATGACTGTGCGAAAAGGCAGTTTTTAGTCCCGTTAGGTGGTGCCGAGGGGGGGGGGGTCGGGAACATGATTTGCAATCAGCGTGATTGTTTTAAAGTACTTTATAATTCTTCTCTGAAATGTGTGCTCTTTTCGTAGAGGGTACGTTGTTATTGCAAATAAATGCTTATTACTAACCTATTGTAGTTCAGTTTAACAGCGACACTGGCAGGAACTTTATCCTGGAGTCACACTTCTAACCACTGCCCTTCTTTTCTTCACAGCCGGCCTCATTAGCGTAGTCAGTTAGGCATTGGTGTGAGAAGTCCTGGGTTCGAATACTGGCTTAGGCATGGATGTTGTGTCGCCCATACAACTCATTTAACCCTCATTGGCTCTTAAGACTTCGTTGTTGAAATGCCGTACAACCCTCTCAGCACTTCAACTTTCTCCTCTGCCCTCTATTAAAAATAATTCTTGACTGTACCTAATTTTTTGAGGAAAAATCGGGAGACCACGCCATGGCCAGTCCAGTATGCCATCTCGGTTGGGACTGGTCAATTTAGGAAGTAGAAAGTCACAAAACTTGGAAACTGGAGCTTGATTTGAAGATTGATTAGTATTCTAACTGGAAGTGAATGACGAACTAGGATCCTCTGTGAACAGAGGCAAAAACACGGAAAAATTTAGTTACTATTCGAAGCTAATACCGCTCTCACGTCGGTATAATTTACCAAATATGAGGGTGAATAACATTACGTAGATAGCATCTTGAAGCTAGTTGTAAATATGTTGAAATTGTTCACTACATTTTCCAAAAATGGAAACTATGGCGCTACATCTATACATGGGTTAAAAAATCTTCTAGAGTAACCCAATTGTGACTACGATCTAAGCCGAATTAGTCAGTGTTACACACGTAAAAACACTCTCGTCCAGAAACACGTCTGGCGCGCACAAGACAGTAACATCTAACGGCGGCAAACCAACGCCGCTGATGTCCGCGTACATGTACAAGAGAAGGCGCGCGCGGCCAAACACAGGTTAAACCGGTTAAGACTGACTCCAGAAGCACTGAAAGAAGCACTTTCAGAGGAACAGAACGGGGGATGGGAGATCGTACAAGGTACAAAGTAAGTGTCGGTAAGCTTGCGGGATAGCTGCGTGAATAGCAGAAGTTATCATTACATCCGGCGTGAAATAAAACTCCCGAGACAAGAAGCTAGAACCGAGAGCCGCAGCCAAGCCACTGGCAAGGCAGGCCCGTGTGCATATATGGCCGAAAATTTATAAGGTTATAAAATGAGAATATAACATTGCACTGATAAATTTGTTCTCCCATAAACGATTGAATGAATATTAACTTAAAGAAAGCCACAGCTGTATAAATTTACTTGCATTCAAAATACTATTATTCTTATAGTTTGAATAGTTTTACTTTACATAAGTAGCGAAAATAGTCAAACTGCTGTTGCCTTACAGGAAATAAAATTTCGTTTGGTGTTACTTCAGTTTTCTTTGTTGCAAAGACAATTTTATTCAACTAAAATCTTGTGTTGAAAATATATCAACTAAATTCACAGTAAAGACTTCTAAGGAATTCTCTTAATAGTAACACAATTTTTGTTGACATTACTGTGCTTTGTAGTGGCTCATATTTGAACAAAAGTTTTATTTGCAACAACAAACATTTTGCTGTAGCATAGAAATAGTTTTTGTTTTAATATTTCATGTTTGCGCCACAGTGGAGGAAGGAGAAGGACAAAAGCCTTAAGGCGGCCGCCTACCTCACGCTTCAAATGCGTTGCAGTGTGTTCGCAAACACGTTTTTTCTACGAAAATGTTTCACGTGTGCTTATTGTGCCAACGTACGAAAAGAGAACAAATTTCAGACAAGGTCGGAACCTCATTGTTAAGACGCCATTCTCATTAAAATCACACTTTTTCTAAGGCCTCCAACATGGCTAAAAACAGTCTTCTCAAACTTCCGTACTTCAAAATGTACTAACCGGATGTCTGTGAAACTCAGATTGCGACCTGCACTGAACTAAGTTGCAGACTTTCCACCAATAAAATTATATGGTCACCACTTAATGTCCCACAGCAAAAACGTTCAGCAGGAAGCTTGCACGCTAGTTCAGCGCTTGGCTAGTTGAGACGACGCAGTATTTGATGCGCGCTTCAAGGTCAGCCTTACTGCTCAGTCGCTTTTGAGTCTCTGACGTGCGGGTAGGCGGTAAGCAGTTGCGTCGACAGCGAGCCATTCCCATCCCTTAGAAAGGGGATGATTTTAGGGAAGGAGGTGTGGGATGTTAGCACCACCACACACACGAGCCGATAACAAATGTTAGTCTTTATTTGGGTCGGATATTTAGGGAAAAATTGAACACTAATTAACACATGTGAATATGCAGAAACATAATATAAACATAAGCGGAATGATTGAGTTAAACCACATGATGATAGTTTATGCAAGGAGTATCGTCATGTTGGCGTATGCTGGTTGATCAACATCTTTATGAAGCCTAACTAATGGTGTCTTGCGAGATGTCAGCCCGGCATCCTGGCTAGCATCAGTTTCTGCGACCCGTTTTTAAGGCCATGCTATTCAGTTTCTTCTGTTATTTTTTTTATAACCGAAACGAGAGCAGATATAAAAAATCTGTCCGGCAGTTATCTTCGGAATGTTTTTTTTTACAGTGGTTACTATTTTTTTCAAAGCAAGAAATTATACAGTTTCGACTACAAGGTCATTTAACCATAATTTCGTTAATTACATAATCAGCTGAAACCATTGTATTTACTGCCTTGAAAAAATCGTCCAACATGGAGAAGACGATTTCAAACAAAACTGCCAGAGAGGTATTTGATACCTGCTCTCGTTTAGGCGTAAAAAATTAAAATGGCTGAAAGAGTAGAAGCTATAGAGCATGGCCTTAACTACCGTATAGTGCAGGTATTACATACTGCGTTTGAGGTACGAATAGGGAGGCGATAAGAGCTACACTACTTCAACAACAGTGTCAACTTTGTTTTAATTCGCTTGTGTTTGTCATATGTACTTTAAAATCTTCGACTGCTCAGTCCAAGATTTATGTTTATATAAATAACAAGAAATAATTTTTTACGTTATTACCTCTGTTACTATCAATCATTGTTATTTTATTATCACCAGTTGTTTTTATTGTTGTCTATTATTGGGTTAGTACTACCGGATAGCGAAACTTTAATTTCTTGTTATAATATTATTAGCAAACGTGGTTGCTGTATGCTATAAAAATCATTTCAAAACTTCTAGCAAGAAATACTACCTACCAGCAATGTGGTCATATGTGTTTAGGTTCTTTAAAAGTTCCAGTTGGCAATGGCATCCTATACGTTTATGCAATAAAACTGGTGAAATATTACAGAACTGCGAGGTGTAACACGGAATACATAATAATCTATGTGATTCACTGACGCGCCTACCTTTACTTCGAATAACAGACTTCTCCAGTCCAGTCCTACTGATTAAAACTAGCGGGTTTGAGGCCGGAGTCTATGATTGGACCACAAGCGTGTCGAAGGGTGCTGCAACACTTCCGGACCAATGACGAAATGTTTAACCTCGGAGCGGTAGAATGCCGCACAGTCCGGTGGAACAGAAAATTGGCATTTTCAACAAAGGCCGAGAGGCCAGTGAACTGGTAGCTGAAGTTGGAGCACAAGTCAGCCAGCAAAGTCCAGTCAGCAAATGAAAGTGGAAAGGTTCTTGTACAAACGAAAGGAGAAAAAGAATCTTTTTGTTTAGGATTTGCCTAATAAAACGTTTTCTGTACGCTGTGCAAATATTTTGAGAACTAATTGCTAACCAAATGTAATAAATTCGTACCTTCCTGTATAAATTATACCGGATGTGCATGTTCAAAATACTTCCATGTAAACGGGATCTAAATTGATTTGAGTCTTAAATGTTGTACCACTAAAATTGCATCAAATTTATCTAAGTCGTATGTAAAGCAGCACGTAAACACGCGTCATATGCACTCGTTATCCGGCTATATTAAAAAAAAAACTAATGTTTTTATGTTTTCACGTTCGTATTTTTGTCGGGATAAACATTCGAATGTTTGTAAAGTTATTGTTTATTATTTATTAAGTTTTACTTTAATTTTAATTACTATGGAATGCGATACAATGAAATAAATACTCGCTGTGCAGACTATAGCTCAATGCACTGTAATATGTAGAAGATGTGTATTTACATTATTACAGCCAACAAAATTTCAGTTCTACAGAAACTACAGCTTACTCACGTCATCTAGAAGTTTGACATTAATTTCAATTGTATCCGAAGTTTACATGGGATCGGGTATGGTAGCCAGTTTAGATTGAAAAGTGTTCGTACTGAAAACGACTCGGAAACAGTAAATATTATCTGTATACACATATTTGCACCAGTATTAACAGCGACCTTTTGCCACAAAAGGGTTATATTTCTTATTTAGCCCCAATATCTCCAGCGAGGTTGTATTTTGGTGTAGGATGAGATGAAAAATAGACTGTTCCATTTCATCGATACACATTTTTTTGCTGTGTTTCACATGATTTACTGGAACAGCTGTGGCATCTCATAACCAAATAAAGTTTGCTACTCTGGATACCCAAACATCTGCGCCTGGAGAACGTAGCTTTTACTTATTTATAGTTTGATCAGATGAGAGAGAAAAAAACAAGCCAACCAAATCCGTACACGTTTGCTTGTACAAAAGCAAAGGAATACGTTCTTCATATGTTGATACAATAAGACTGGAATTTGAATGAATATTCATATAGTACTGACTTATAAACATGAGTTTATAAAAGATAATAACTAGGCATATGAGAATGTGATGTACATTCATATATAAAACGCACACACAAAATTGCTGTAGTATTATGATTGCGCTAAGGCAAAAAGACTACTTCTATCTAAACTTAAAAGTTCCTTGCATACGTACTTGTAATTTTCACAAGCAATTACGTACTAATTGTTTTTGTTATATAATTTAATAGCATATTAAAAAGGTCACTTTAAAGGATTATTTAGTCTATCGTCAACATGTTTATTAGCGTGACTCGCCATGTTGCCACGATATATAATGTGCATTTACTCATTTTCATGTTTTTTACTTGTTAATAAGTAAGTTTATTTGCAGTAAACACACATTTTTCGCCAGTAGTTTTATTCCGTAAATAACATGACACCATACAGTACACTAAAAAAATGTTACGAAGAGGAAATGACAGGGGAAACAGTTTTTTTTATTTGCTACAGAGAAAAGTCAGTGCAATTGCAGAAAGTGGGTTAATTAACAGTTCGAAAAATCACTGTCGCTTTGAAACTTTGTGGCATTTGGTGAAAGATTAAGCGACTACTTTAAATTCGAAATGTGCGCTATGTCTATTGCTTTCCTGATTTGCTTACTCATTTAAATCAAACTTGAGACTCGCTACATTTTTTTTTGTAGTGTGTAACTACACTTTTGATCAGTTTTTAGAGCAGTGGTTACTGTGAACCGTAAGTGGCAAACTTTACGACGACCGTCAAATAGCTTTCATCCTAAGATGTTTAATGCAATATCATTCGATACTTACTATGTAAATAATGCACTCACGTTGTAATTTTTCAACAAAGTTGAAGAAATTTAGACTGCAGAAATTTGTTGGCAGTTGTACAAAAAAGGAATAATTCTGAAAATATTTCGTAACAAAAAAACGTAAGATTTTTTTTGACAATTTTAAATTTCAGCTTTAACAAAACTTTCAGAAAAAAATTTCATAACATAGCACATCTTTGTTGCTGAAACACATCAGTCTTACACAATAGGTTAAGTACTACGGTTACGTTTGATTAAATTCGCCAACACAACTTTTTTAGTCAGTCAATGTCTAAAACCTAGGGTAAGAAAAAATATTGGCATAGTTTTTATTTCGTATTGATACCTTTCTAAACTTTAACGGTGGTCATTTGATGGTTTGTATATTTAAATACCTGCAAGAAATGTGGCCAAATTCAGAAGCATTTGCATACCAAGATATTTCACTGTAAAACAACAGAAGCACAATGAATTAAAATAAAGTTATTACAAAATTAAACACAATTAGTTAGCTCTGAAGTACCACATTCAGTAGAAGAAGCGTCAAGTATGTTGGAATTAATTCTGCGTCTCGTCTGGAAGTAGGTTTGAAACATCTATTCAGAAATTTTACTAAAGCGTTTTTTTTTCAAATGATGTAACCGTAAGGGGGAGGGTAGTCTTAAACAAGTTCCAAGGATGCTGCGTCTGGACCCATCACAGCCCTCTCCCCTCCCCAGCATTCACCCTTCGTCACCCGGTCCACTTTCCATACCGGCCCGCTTCGGGTTATTGGAAAAGTTCCGCCCATTTTCACGTGCGGTTCCGCTATTGGAGGGGGAGGGGATGGGGTGAGGTCGGTAGTCTTTTGTTGACACAGGATGCCTGCGGGTAGCGACCGACGCCAGTCGTATATCACGCTGCGGCTTATTGGACGCCTACCGCCGTAAGGGTTGCCGGCTCCACTCGGTAGGAAGGGTTGCGGTGAGATGCGCAGAGAGGTAAAGAAAGCATGGCTCTGTCTTCATCCCCTCTCTCTCCTCCTCTACAATCTCCCTGGAAAATATATAAGCGTGTTTGGCCCGGCCAACAACTCTCGGCTAACTTACCGCGCCGGGAGGTAGGGCACGTATTGGATTGACGTCACTTGTTTTTCTGCCGTCTTCCGATCGATGCGTACTTTCAACCTCGAGGGTTGACGTCAACCCTTTCGGATCCGAACAGAATTGAAACATATCCATGCCTTTATTACGAAAGAGCAAATACGATCTTCTTCCTTGTCAGTTGTATAAGAATTCATTTTAAAGTTTTCCAGGTTGCAGTCGCATTGTAACTTCTGATTTTTCTCGGGGCCAGGTGTGATGGCGAAAACTCCAGTAATACAATAGTTTTCTAGAAGACCTATACATATTTTCGGCACTACATATTTTATTTTTTAATGGATATATAACGTATTTTTTATTTTATGAATACGGCACTTGGATTAATAATAATTTACAGATGATCCAGAAACAACCGCAACGCGATTCCTGGTCTAAATTGGAGACCGGGATGTTTAACGATGCCATTTTACATGCCCAATGTGGCAACATAACACTGTAGTTAGTTCTCTCTTGCGCGCTACAGATATATTACTTATCTTACTACTACTGCACTGACATTCATATTATGGGCGCAGGTTAAAATCCCGAACAGTCCAAACATGATTCTACGTTTATCTGACGTAACATACATAAAAGGATACCTGGACGTGAAGCGCAAGAGGGGACTATCTCCATGCAGTGTTACCACATTGTTCAAGTAAAATATCGCACAACATTTTGCCACATACGTCTTTGTCTTCAACCAAGGATCTGCGTTGTTCAATTTACCGTGAAAAAACTGTTAAGTACCGATAGTGTAGGCCTGCCAAAGTAAGAGGTGTTCCAAGGGTTCGACAGGATTCTGAAACGATAGCGTGTATTTATATTTTGTACACTTAAATATCAAAGAATATAAGTACATATTTTTAAGATTTTTTATTTTAGTTTGCAATGTTTGTATGATTGTTCGGGTTAAATCTTGCAACTGAATTTTAAATCAGTTGAGCTGGAACCTTGCATACACGTTTAGTTTGGATGACATTGCATGTTTAGCTAAGTGAATTAATTCTAAATCTAATGACGGACCTCCCAAGTTGGCAGACTAGTTATATTTTTATGCAGTCCCATGATATGGGTATCAAATGAAAGGTTTTGCTGAGAAGAATACAAATAAAATGATGTCCGCGTTCAGCTCTTCGAGGAAATGGTGTACTGCTGCCCGGCTAAACGGTAAGACTTAGCGGGATCGTGTCTTAACTTATATCTACCTACATCGCTGGGCAAATTCTAGCGGTGGTGACAAAAATCCAAAATCAAACTCGGAACTGTGTTTTGTTAGGCACAAGTAAGCTTCAAGCTGGAATAAGTGGCGCTTACCTCCAAACACCCAAGTCAAGGTGTGGCCGTGCCGAGGACTGAGTTACATCAATCAAACATCATGTCGCGAATGTACCACCTCAGATCACCGGGGCGAACCCTGTTGTATATTAGTTCTTACCCTTCTAAACGAACCTCTGGGAGGGTCGACGGATATTTATTCGGTATTCGTGGGAACAACATAGAAAAAAAATTAATTGTAAGAAACAGTTTTTTAAAATAAGATTTTATTGAAATACTCTTAAAAAAAAGAAAATAAACTTTAAATTAAACCAAATCCATTAATTTATTACATTAAACAATTTATACGATATAAAAGCTTGTCACGAAATTTACCTATGTAGACAAACAAGAATACATTATGTAACCTGAACTCGACAATATAATTTTTTCATAAAATATGTAATCTCACGACAATATTTCCTAATAGGCTATACATTGTGTAGTGTAATTAGTTGATGGATTTGATTTAATTTAAAGTTTATTTTATACTTTTTAGAGTATTAAGCTTGTTTTAAAAAAAGTTTTGTTGCTATCGATTTTTTTAAACACAGCTGGTGTCATCTTTTTATAGTATTTGTTTCCACAGTTCTCTCGATTCTGGCGACGCCACAACGTTTTCCAAACTAGTTGGAAGTCCGACCGCAGAACTGAGGAACTGATCGGAGGCTGTGACACGATACTAATGAGTTTTGTTCGCGAACTTGGCTGGAGGCTGGTTTCTTGCCGACATGACTGGCGGCCGTAAGAAGCGTTCAAGTGTGATGTTCTGATACTGCACTCACCACGCACTTTTTCCTTACGTTGTCTCCGTGCGGTTTGGCCTCCGATAACTCACACCTCCCAGAAACAATGGCAGAACGCAAACACAAAGCCGAACATTATATTGGGCGTTGTATTGTTATTACTGTCCCGGTTAATTGAGAACAAGTTAACAATAGAAGAAAGGATGTATTGTTTTAAGTCAAGGTTACACGGCACGGCGAATGTGTTAATGCGAACATTGTTAGGAAAAACAGGCGTAAACAAGAAATTGTGTATGCAACATAATTCTATTAAATTACGGTCAAAAACTTCGTTTCACTGCCGATACTGTTTGTAATGTTTGTGCAACAAAACACTGTTGCTCTTTTATAGAACACATCATTCAGAGTTTAGTTCATATAGTTGTATCAACAATAAAAATATACACTACCGTATTTTTTACGTTATTGTGGTTTATACAGCAGTGCAGCTATATTTAAACATGTTTTGTTGAATGTAAATACTATATGCATACCGTAACACGACCAAAATTTTTTTTTGGTGCAATTGTATTCGATAGTACATGTTTTAATCAGGTGTCGGTATTTGTTTTCATTCGCAAGATATTTATTATTACTAAAATACACTTATTTTTATAAAACTTTTAGAGACATTGGGATAATAGCATTACAATAAGTTCCTGTTACAATTTATACATATTTCTACTCAAATTTTAATGTCAGTGATCGTACTGCAATGATTCATGATGATTAACACGTAACTCTGTGCAAAACATTAAATAAATTGAAGTTTGGTATAACCACACAATCAGTTTGGCATGAGCAGAAAACGAAGAATACGTAACAACTTGAGGCTAGGTATAATCTTACACGAACCTGAACATGTTTAAAATAAACTATTTAAGTGTGTCATACAACTGCGGCGTTAGATACGCAGAAGTTAGGCGATGCGTGAAACATTGTTTTCTTACTGACCATGAAACAAATAACAGTCACAACATTTAAGTGCCTTTATACGTACAGTAACATGTGAACAAATATATTTTTGTGGTGCATATTTAGATGGTAAATTAGTCGAGGAACGCCATAGAAGTTTTCATATACTACGTATGATAGAAATTTACGTTCTTACGTTTTATGTTTGGTTCCCTTCACATCTCTGAAATGAGTTAGTAAAATTGTAGCATTACTTTACCCTCCTCTTACTTTCAATGTGTCTGTTCTTTTAGTTTTTCCTCTAAAAAATTGACATGTGTGTCTCAGTTGGAAGCAATTATCCAACGTGCATAATGACTAGGGACCCTTGATTTTCGCGAAAAGATTTCAGCCCAAACTTGTTTCAATGCCTTCGTTCCACCTCTGCAGTTCAGTTTCTTTGTTATTGGCAGAGTGTCTATGTGTAAAGACGTTTCTGATTTGAATCTACCAGTCAGAAAGGTTACTGCGAATAACACTCGTCCGTGATTTACAGTAAAACGTTACGAGTTGAATTCAGCCAATCACTGGCCGTAGAGCAGAGCCGCAGAAGCGCACGCGAGGTACTCAAGCAAACTGATATAGTGTCTAGTAATGAGTTAAACAAACGTTAATATTTGTCATATCATAATTACATCTCTACTAGAGAGCAATTAAGTTATAGGCATATCGCTAGAGCCCTGAAAAATTCGCGTTTTCTTTTAGGTGCAAGGTAGAGTTCCAGTAATTATAGGTCTGTGTCACAATTCCTGGAAGTGGCTGAGCCAATAATAAAACTGTCTCTGAACACAGGCCCATTTCACAGTGTCAGCGAGCAGCTAACAAACAGCTGCTGTCTGCACGATTTCACATATATTCTTGGAGGTCAGCGAACCCACGAATTTTTCCGGACTCTACATATCGCCAAAAACCACGCATTGCTTGGTTACCAAAGGAAGGACTGTTAAAAACTTGCAAATGTGATTAAGGAAGAGTCATCTTTGTGCCCACGTGTATAAAGGTCTAGAATTACTGCAAAAGAGCTGCTGCAGGGGCAATCAGACACTCCGCTTTACAGCCGTGATTTGTTGAATGACAAGCGGCCTACCTCTCAGGCGCTTCTGTGTGCTGATAAAACCACTCACATTTCGCTAGCTCAAAGCTGGTGAGAGTGGTATACTAGTTTCTTTATTCTGATTACTTTTATCATTTGCACTATCTGTTAATACGTATGCGATGTATAAATAACTATCACTCCGTCAGTGGCTTTGTCCGCATGTAATACTTGCGGCATACCAGGTAATGCCGACAGAATTTAAAAATAATAATATACAGGCTAATGAACAAAGAAATTGAACAACAGTACCTATAGATAATAATGCAAAATTGATGACCCGATGGCTTTTCCGATCATCTACCTGGAATGGTTTACAAAATGTTTTCCCCATTGTGACTATTTTATTGTATCCAGAAGAAAATTTTGTATAAATTTTTAGGTCATTACGTAAGCATGATTCTGAAACAAACAAAATATTGATATTTAACATTGTTCGATAAATATCAGCAGCTATTCGAAAACAAATTTTTATTTATTTTTACCACGGATTCGAAAAATCTTAAAACCTCACTTAGACATTTGTATAAGTAGTAATTTGAAGTGAAAATTTCTGTGACAGCACATTGGGTATAAAATACATCGACTAGTTATTCAAAACACACTTAAATCCTTTACACGATTGACGGGTCAAATTTAGAAATGTAGAAAATTTATTTTCGGGTACTTACGTATTCATCATACGAAACAAAGAGCAACATTATATTTTGACCGGGTACGAGAAATATTTATGGTTTATTTTTAAAATTTTCAACCTCTTTTCATATCTTTCGGGGGCAAACATTTTAAATTATTTTTTAAAATGTTTAATTGAAGTGAAAATCACAACGGTTACCTGTAGGGTTCGAGGTATGATGACTAATTGAAAATATGATCCATCCTTTTTTACCTCTTTGGTGTATCATTCATGAATAATAAGGAAATTTATATTTTGGGGGGTATTTTCATAGGCATAATCCTGAAGCAATAAGCAATTCGATGTCTTAAACATTGCTATAAGAATCTAATGGAAGTGAAAATAATGACGATAGCTGTTTGAGATCAAATTAAATCTACCGTTAATAACGTAACACATTTCTCCCTTTTGTGTTGCAAATTAAAAAAAAAATCCTGAAAATACTTTTTAGATACCTTATAAAATTTGAAGCAAAAATCAACTCTTATGTTTGAACTTATCCGATAGATATCAAATCAAGGATCAACTGAAAACACATTTCGCGCATGAAATGGCTTAATACACGTTTGGATGAGTGTCTCACTGAGTTGAAAATCACAATCCGTCGGTTAAGACTTTATCGAAGATTCATCAGAAACACATTTCTCACGTTTTTGCTCCCTAAGAGCATGGAAAAAAATTCTTTATATTTTAACACGCCCTGAGGGGAATCCATTCTCAAAATTTCACGCTTCTAGGTCAAGCGATTTGGGCTGTGATTTTGTCAGGCAGTCTTCGCTTTATACATAGAGGTTATGCCTAGGTAATTCTAGACACTCTGCTCTAAACACAAAACAAAGAAATTTGAACAAGTTTTAAAACTAGGGACATTTTATATTTGTTTCAGTATCTTAAGTGCACACCTGCAGCTCTGATTTACGTTCAATGAAAATATGCTTTTCATTCTCAGCGTCTTGAAGTTTCACTTGCTAGTCACAGACGTGTGGTGTCACAGTAAACTAGTTCTGCTCTACAGATGCGCACATAAGACAATTAAACAAAATGGTGCAAAATGTTTTCCCGAAAACCCGGTGTCACTCGTTATAATAATAAGTTAATATACTTCAAACCCATGGTACGTAAACATTTGATGCACTTCGATTTGTTAAATTGGCTTTTAACGGTTTTCATGAAAACTTACCGCACTGGTTGGACATTGTTTCTTTTAGAATGTATAATTGCTTAAGATAACAGCTTATATGTACAGTAGCGCACATAACCTTGAAACATGTCACTGATGTAAGACCTAAGCAAATTGAGCGTCTTGCTCTTCAAGGCGACGCGGCAAGTAGTTAGTGAGTCGAAAGACGACCTCAGTGGACGTGCCCCCGAGCATCAGTCGGCTTTAACACACAAAATCCAAAACAACGACACATGAAAATACTTCATAGAACTGTTGACAACATATGGAACAATTACTGTAATTAGAATAGGCCTACGTTTAAGACCACGGGTCCATATTTATGCTATTTTCGTAATATTAATTTTTTAAATCCTGAAAGGAAGCAGATATCGCAAAACCGTTGTGCAGAAATGTTGAAAATTGTTTGTACTATGTAGTCTAATTTTTTTCAAAACGAAAGTTTTAATAATTTTCGCTAATTATTAACTTTAAGTAAAGTTAACTAAGTTAATAATTATCCAAAATTAAAGAAACGCAAGTTTTAAAATTAATAGGCCACATATTGCAAACGATTTACAACATTTGTATGTGACGGTTTTGCGGTAACTGTTCCCTTTCAGGATTTAAAAAACAAAACTTACTAAAATAGCATAAATAGGGACTCGTGGCTTTAAGTGGTGTAGCGTGGTCTTGTTTATATTGGAAGCAATGTCTCCGACTGTGCACTTTGAGAACGTGGCGATACCCATTGAATGTGGACTATGGAGACCGACGTGTATTACTGGAAAATTTATTATCTAGCCTCTTGTACATTACTGGCAGAAGAGTATCCCACAGACAGCACGGTGTTAAGTAGAGTCAATGCCTATCACTATAGGGACTGGAAAATTTCGTAAAAATATTTCTACACCTCTTTGTTTCAGTGTCCTGCTTGCATATCTGCAATATGTATTTGTTTAGAGATGATTCTGCCTATCATAATTAGGTTACTGTGACACCACAGTACGGGATTTACAAGAAGAACCCCCCAAGAAGTTGAGAAAAAAAATACATTCAATAACTGACCACGAAGAAAATATGCAGGTGTGCAATAACGCATTGAAACAAAGTGGAGCGAAAATCTTTTCGCTAAATCTCCGGTACCTTCTTAGCACCACTCACTTTTGGAACACTCCACTATAAGCAATTTTTATATATTCACGTTGTCCAAAAACCATAGCTTAATAAGTACACCACGCGAATCCTGGGCTAAAATGTTTGTGGTACGATGACATTTTACACCAGCAATGTGGCAACATAGCACTGTTGTTAGTCCCGTCTTGTACTCCACACATATTTTTATTATCTAACTACAAACTTTCCAACCTGCATATTGTGGGCGCAGGTTAAAATCCTGAGCAGCCTAAGCATGATTCTACTTTTACTTGACGTAACATACGTAAAATGATACCTGAACGTGGAGCACAAAAGCGGACTTTCTCCGTGCAGTGTTTCCACGTTATGCATGTAAAATGTCAACGCACAACATTCGGTCACTTACATTCTCTATTCTCTAATTTAGCCGATGTTTCGCGTGGTGCGGTTGTTATGCGATTGTTTCTGGACACTGTATGTACTATTCGACCACGACAACTAGTCCCACGGGGAAAATACGAACTTGTCCTTGATCACCGCGCGCAACTGGTGTGGCGCATCACAGCACCGGCCATAATACTGCGGCTCAGGCAGCTGGCTCGGTTCTCGCCGCGCTACGTTTCCACTGACCGTGTGCCATGAAGTCATGTCAGGTGCAGTACATTTCCCCTCCCTGTGACGTGTCTACCTACTACTAGCGCTACGCTTCTTCCCCTCACGGGAGGACTAGTTGTCGTGGTCGAGTAGTATGTGTGTGTACTCACGCGTTGAGGCCATGAGCTGCGGCAGGTATTTCTTCCAGAAGGCACACTGTTTGAGGCGAGGCCCGTGGCCCGTCTCCGTCGAGTTGGCGTCCAGGGTGAGATACTCGCGGCCGTAGGCGGTGTGTACTGGCCAGTACGTGGACGTCCAGGTGCCGTCATCTGACAGGCTGGGGTTCCTGCAACATAGCCACCGCCGTCCTCAGTCCCCGCCGACACTATATACCTGCAATAATACTTAGAAACGACGGTTTATCGCGGGAAAACTTGACTGTTTGCTGGGTTTCAACACACGTTCAGCTTACCAGAAGATTACTGGCTTTCGATTGTACATGGAATTTTTACCCTATTTGACTGAGCCAATAAGAATCCCGCTATTGTAATATTTGTTGCGTGTTATTGATCTGCAGACAACTACGTTGTGTCAGACGTATATCACCGAATCATACATGCCACAATAAACTAGTGTTTTCAAGGGCATGTTGGTGCAAAAATGTTTCGCGATATACCATCATCTCTAACGATTGCATATCGCAAAAAAGTATTTTATGCCAACATACCCTTGTAAATACTGTAGTTTCTTGCAAACATACATTATTATATATGTTTCGGTGACATACGTCTGACACGACGCAGCATTGGCAGACCAATAGCAGGCATCAAGTATTACAATATCAGGATTCTTACTGTCTCAGTTAAATAGGGTAACAGCTCCAAGTACAAGCTAAAGCCAGTAATATTCTGGTAAGTTGAACGTGTGCTGAAACCCAGCAAACAGTCAAGTTTTCCCGCGATGAAACATCATCTCTAACTATACTACACTCTCCCCGTGAGAAGCACACGTGTCCACCTCCGGCGATCATCCTGCAGTAGGCCGTTAACGGCACGAGAACAATTTGTTTTTAAACCTCCATATCAAGCATTAAGATTGACCTGCCACAAAAAAAAATCGTAATTTTATAATATTCTACCAAATACTGTCCATGCCTTACTAGTGATTCCCCACAAACAAAATATTTGTTGTCCAAGTAACAATTTGACAATTTTCACTGCTTACCCAAAGTAAAAACTACTCAAACGGTACGAATGAAAATACGTTTATTAAGTTACGTAATGACGCCTTCGTAATTTCACATAACAATTATTTGTACTAACTAAACTCTTAAATGTACCTAAATTTTTGCATATATTTAGCACCTGTATTATTAAAAAATAATTTTTACGTTAAATAACAAAGGTGTCAAGTTTGTAGCGTAAAGCATTCCCTTTCGTTCCGTATCGTTCGGATAGTTTTTACTTGGTCAAGTAGCAAAAATATTCAAATCGCTACTCTAACATGATACTTAAAAAACGCTAGAACATATGCGAGAATCTTTTGTGACATCGTATTCTTCAAATCAGTGTAGAATTCTGCGCATGGTTTGACTGAACAACCGTTATGTTGCACGGTTTAGATATTTACACACAAGCCGCAATGTTCAATCGTAGCGCACCGGGAGCAGAACTAGTCCAATATCTAAACTCACCGAGAGTAAATATATTACACTGAGACCCAGTAAACAGTCGACCTTTCCAGCGATATGTATGTCACCGTCCATAGTGATAAAATGCAATTACTAGGGGCATTGGTTTATCGCGGCAAATCTTGACTGTTTGCTAGGCTTTAATATAACACGTCAATATGTGACGGTCTTCTGTCGTTTCTGGTGTGTTTCAATCTGACTGGGCCAACGATAATTCTGGTACGCCACTACTAAATATTTGTAATTTGTCTTTAAACAACTATACATGACCATCCCCCAATCATCGCGCAGCTGCTACACTGTCTTGCAAAATACGGCGGTGACGTGAAAGATTATTGCTATTTTTCACTCTATACGGTAATTATTATTTTTATTGGTAGAGCCCATGATTTTTCGCGAAGAGAATTCTGCGACAGTTTGTCTCAATGCCTCATGTGCACATATGAAGCTCTGCTCCATGGTTACTGGCAGAATGTATTTTTGCTAGAGGCACGAGTATTTCGCGTATTATTCTGGCAACAGCCTAGACTTCTCAGGCCTGTACACACACTGGCCAAAGTCAAATATCCACTGGCTTCTAACCGTAACACGCGTTACAACCACGACTTGTTGCCTTATTCATCACTGGCTTGCAGTCGTCAAATATGTGTTAAAACAGGTGTCGTCTAATCACAGAAGAAGTTGTGAAGTATACATTATTGGCGTTCAACCTGACCTAGAATTAATACGCGAAATAATCTTGCCTCTAATTATTGCACAGACGTGGCTCATTTGACAGTGCCAACAGGAACAAGGTTACTGCGACACCACACGTCTGTGAATTGCGGGTAGAACCCTAGACGCTGAGAGTTAAAAACAGCCAATCACTGACCATGAAGCAGGGCTTCAGTTGTGCACATAATTAATTGAATAGAACTGTTGCAGAATTCTTAACGCGAAAATCGTGGGCTCTATTTATTTGTCAAATGGTAAGTGGCGGACTTTAAAAAAGTACTCATGTTACCGTGAGCAACCTATAGGCTTCGCCTTATTATAATTTCGCCTTAATAGGCCGGTCCAGTGTTTCAGGTGCATGTATGCAACCCGCATTAACTTTTTATAAATCAAGGCTAATCTTACTATCACTATAGCAATAAGACTATTACACTTAACAACATAATCTTCGCGTTTTATTTGATACAGAGTTGTTCTTATTTTCTATGCGTTTGACGAAATCAAGTATAATGAATTGACGACTTGAAGTCCACGTCCTCTGACGTCACCGCAGAGGAAAAGTACTGTGGGAAACAAAGCTTGTTTACAAACATGCTGATTTGTTAGTTGGTAATTGCAGAAAGCAAAAATGTTGCGCATTTATAGGTTTGTACACAACGGTAAAAAATACTAGTTTCTACTTCATGGATAAGATACGCAAATAGATAAGATTAATCTTTATCTAAAAGAAAAAAAACGGCAAATTCCAAACAAATAATCTATTTTCTTGACGTACATCTCATCCGGGGCATTTGACGTCAAACAGCTAAATGAAGGTTATGTTCGGCTGCGGTATCCATGGAGATAGAAATTGTTTCACACACCTGACTGAAGCTCCGCCTCTTTTCAAGTCGTCCATTGTTGCTACAAATTTTACAAAACTTTATTATTCGTATCACGTTGATATTGTAACCGTTTGTTATACTTGATTTTGCAGAACGCAGCGAAAATAAGTACGACTGTGTCTTTAATAAAGCACAAATATAACGACGATATGTGTAATACTTTTATTGCTATAGCCAACGTAAAATTAGTCTTGATTTATATGGGGTTAATGCGGGTTGCATACATGCGCCTGAAACACTGACAAGGCCTTTTAAGTACATGTTTCGTACACGCTGGGCAGTATGCTAAAATGTTACATGTAATGCGAGAACAAACATAACCAATTAAAAAAACAATAACAATTAATAAAATTTTACAGGAGACATAGTTAACCCAAGGGATATGAACTTGAAACTATATTTATATATACAAAAATTAAATTTCCTAGTGTCCATTAACATTACATTTCTCAAAGGCTAAGTGTATAATCCAAACGGCATGTTTCCTTTCATTTTGTCGTTCGACGAAGAAAGAAATGGTGACATCGATTGCGTTGCTAAAATTTTTGTTTTCCTTTTGGACGTCAACTATGTGTCCTGTGGGTTAAGGGTTTGGAACACATCCCTCGCTACGAAGGCACTTTTCGTTGTACCTTCTACGATTAAAAATTTTAAATTTAAAAAATTCAGTTCGCATTACACGCGCCATTAAAAAAAATAGAAGAATAATTTATAAATGAAATAAGTCGTTTCTGCAATTATATAAGACGTGACCAGTGTTTCAGTCTTGTTACTTTGCATATGTGCCATCTTGTGTGTGTTTATAAGAAATTCTTAGTTGCTCTTTGTTTGTGCGCTTCTGCGACACCACGCACCAATCATATTCGTAGAGATGGCGATATGTCACGGGGCATATACACTGTTTGTAAGGCTTTTATGTAATGTATTCAGTTCCAACGCTTTTGTTTCGTTACTGGCGAGACGCTATTTGACCGGGCCAGTGGTGATTCTCGTGCGCTACGACGTAAGGAAGTCCAACTGAGGGAAAATCGTTATTTTATATTTATACGAAATAGTGTTAGAATTGCAGCCGTTACTTTGGAGTGCGTTCTCCTCTTACAAAACAAACTACATCATCCAGTTGTCTCAAAAATGGCACTTCAAAGTCAAAATTTGCACGTTTTAAGTTCTAATCAGCCCTAAAAACCAAGAACATAATGAAATAAAAAAAAAAATTCACACTGAAACAAAATGTCATGGGCAACTGCTTGACAGGCTTTAATTTAAAAAATACATTTGTATTTTTTAAGAAATCGATAAAACAAACAAAAAAATTAAAAATTTCAGATTTTTAAAAAATGCAAACATATACTGTAACGAATTTCGAGGCATGACAAGCAGTAGCCTGTCCCATGTAGTTTCTTTGTGAATTTTTTCATTACATTATGTTTATTGGTTTTCGCGGCTTAAAAAAACTAAAATAGTGCAAATTTTGACTTTGAAGTGCTACTATGGGAAAATTAGCTGAGTTAATTTTTTTTGTAATAGGGAAAGTACTCCCAAGTTATGTCTACTAAACTAATACTATTTCATACGAATAAAAAATTACTAATATTCTCCACAGAACTCCCTTAACGTCTGTGAACAGGTACGCCGTGGCACGCAACCATCGCCCAGTCATGCAAGTAGTAGGATGCTGATTTAGATGATACGCTGGCAGAAAATATTCTCGCTATTTTCCACCATCTCTATGCTCTCGGTATTTTTCTTATTGATCTCAGGAAAAATCATGGTCGACGGTAACTCCCACGTTGGGGGTTTTGTTTCTCTAAGGTACTCCGTAGCCTCATGTAGCTGCTTACACTTCATACCTTCATCCCCGACAATCGAACGAGATTTTGATCACAGCGGCTTTCTCAGAGACCGATTAAATATCGCTGTTTATGGTGGCACCGCAAAATTTACACCTGCATTACGTCTGGTTGTTCTGTTGTAGAATTGAACACGCGCGCACACAGAAGTGCAAAATGGCTGCAATTATGCACCTACACTCTAAATAATAATTTGTAAATTTGCTACATGTGCGTATAGGAGCACTAAGAAAGTAGGTATGATAGAATTGATTCCCAGACATCCATAGTAGCACTCCTAAACTATTTTTTTTACATAAAACAGTCAAACGTATACTGAAGCTACTAGACTTGTATAGTAAATAGTGAAACATTTTCCATACTTATAAGACGGAAGTATTAAAACTGCCCTATACTGCGTTTAGGTTAATTTCTTTCTAAAAATTTCAGGGAATTTTGTACAGTGTATAATCGACCCAAGTACATATGATTTGTTCGCGCAATCACAACTGGAAAATGAGGGGTCTACTCAGCTCCAACTGTGTCTATAGATGCAAGAGCAAGTAAATACACGTTTTTACTGGACGGGCAGTAGCTAATTTAGACATACTTCATTGCGACGTATGTCCAAAGTAAAATCTACATTCAGTCATGCACTCCCATTGCACCGTACTTTCAAAGACAATTTTTACTTGCTCTGCCGTCGGCGGTTCGCGATAAGGTGGCCGGGCTTGTCTGGAACAATAATAAGAAAAAGAAAATTTTTCTCCGTCGATTTACGGAATTTCCTGTAAAAATGTCTACTAATCCGACAGAAGTTTCCGTGAAACAGTTTCATCACACGGAACTGAGTCATACTTACTTGTCTACAATGCTGTTACAATTGCACTTGTACAGATTTGCAGATTTACCGGTGATGTTATAAAAACGTATCCGTAATATTTACAGCTATCAAAACCATAAATTTACGATTTTTTCCGTGCAAGTTTCCCCAGACTTATGGACGTATTGCGTATGATTCCATAGTGGATATTTACTATAAACATTTCCGTATTTTACTTTTACGAACGCTATTTCCGTTAACATTTATAACCGAATGCCAGTGTAATTTTTTTAGTGTCTTGTTAAGGAGTACTAAGCAACCGTTGCTAAAAACTCTCACAAACATTTCGTGGCCCCCTGTTAAATATAATTTTCGTTGTTTTATGAAGAAGTGCTGGTAAGAAAATTCACCAGAAGTGTCCGTTAGTTTACGGAACGCAACTTATGGAAACTCGCATATTTATGGGACTTCTCTAGGATGCAGGCACAATATTGCGTACGGTTGCTTTTTAGTTTCTTCTCGCAGTTTTACATGTATTTGATTGAGGAAACGAAATCATGCATTACAAAATAATTAATCTGTTAATTAAACATACGTTTACGTAAAATTATCCGTAAATTCACAAACATTTTTAACAGTGTCTTTATTGCCACTTCAGACATTAAATTCTGAGTATGATATAATACATACACTCTTATTGTTGCTTAGGTAGTTTTATTAACATGAATAAGTAGCAGGAAACCATAAAATGGAGAAAAAAGCCAGAAGTGCCCAATGTATCCTGAACAACCTACAGTGATATTTAACATGAGGCCGCGGTGGCTGAGTGGTCAGACCACCTAGGCGATCCGGAGTCGGTCCCAGGATTTTCACATGTGGAAATTGTGTGGGACTATGTCGCTGGCCAGCTGGTTTTCTCGGGGATATCCCGTTCCCCCAGCTCTATTATTCCGAGGCTCCTACATAGTAGAACCTCGTTTCATGTCGTCTTTCTGGGTACGCAGATTACCTACTGGCTTTTGGAGTGTGATACCCTAGCCTTTGGGTATCCTCCTTATGCGACATTTTTTAAAAATAATTAATCAAGGAACTCAGCCGATGTTTTCAGATCTACGAATACGGAGCAATGCTCTAAAAGGGGACACACGTGCACCTCGTCCCAGTTCCCTATTTAACCTCCGCTCCGCGAGGGGGCGGTGCGGGGATTTAGGAGCGGACGTTCCGATGTATCAGCAAACAGGTCGAGTCAGGCAGGAGGGGTGAGAAGGAAGAGGAAAGTGGCACGACGGAGATAAGGGATGGCGAGGCTATATTGCCGGACACTGAAACAACAATTTCGCCTCCCTTGTCCGGGTCCAGGGCCGTAATTGAAATTGAAGTTGCTGCTGCCATACCCCACCTTTTCCTCCCACGTACCCCCTTGCCAACCTACCCGTCGACGGACGAGGTGTCTTAAGGGGTAAAAGACGCTCGTTTAACGACGCGAAGGAGGGGGAGTGGGAGGTAGCAGGTGCCATACACAACGCCGATGATTTCCCTCAAGACAGAAGAAAGCGTGGGCCGCCAAATGCCGCGGCCGTTAACAGGGTCAAGAAAGATGCGATGCTGCATGCCAGCGCTACAGAACAGATAACCACACAGAGGCGAAGCTCCGCGGTCGATTATATCTCCAACTGTATGTGCCTGGTATGCGGTGCTACGCCGAGAAGAAACTTTTTGAATGTTGTCAACGTTCACACGAGACGGGTAACAGCTTAAGCGACTGAATAACAACGAAGACAACATCAATTACAAATAAATGCACGATTATTATAAATATTCCCGAGTCGGAAACATAATAGTTTACAACTTATGTACAGATCAGAAATCTAAACAAAGGTATAACGTATGAAATTAACAGTCATATTTCTCGTGCCCAAGAGATAATCTTTTGTACAAGATGTTGGACGAAGAGAACACTGAAGCATGTGGGTTGTGGTTTGATTCTCCGCACATTCACACCTTGCGTCACCTATAATGAAGACCTATTCCTTCTAATTGTCCCTGGAACTTCCTATTCCTGAATGGTACCTGTTCAGGGACTTATGTAGTAATCATATTACATCACGACGTGGCGGTAACTGTTCAGCTTCTAGCTTCTGGCGTCCATCCCAAATGCTACCACCATCTAGGATGCTAAAGTGGATTGTGCTTTCGCGATTCGTTCTTAAGATGAATGCGCAACAGCTAGAGACAAGAGTATTTCGCGAATTGGTTCTAGGTCAGGTTGAACGTCAATGACGTAGTCTTCACTGTCATTACTGTGATCGGACGATACTTGTTCTGATACACATTTGACGACTGCAAACCAGTAGTAAATAAGGAAATCGTTTCGAACACACGTGTTGCCTGCATGTACGGTTTGAAGCCAATGAATATTCGACTGTAGCCAGCGTGTGTATATGACTGAGAAGTCTAAGCTGCTACCAAATGAATACGCGAAATAATTGGACCTCTAGCAATAGCTAGTTGACGAAAGGGAGTATGTCACTGGACGACACGATATAGGCTATGGTACTAGGAATTACCAGATGGATGACATTATTTCACTTGCCTCAGCGGCTGACGTCATCGCTTAGGGGGACTGATCCCTGTCAGATCGCTTTTACTGTTTTTCTTATAAATCAGGGAATAGAGACATTCTTTTACTTTTTTCACGCTGACACGGCATAGTTTATTGTTTCATTCACTGTTTGGAATCCACTTGACATTGTTTCTGTTAATTTTGTAGCCTCTGTAGTCGCTCCTGTAAATAAAGTAATTTTACCTTTTCAGCTGTTTCCCGTTGCAAAATAATGAATATAATATGGTTCCAACAATTACAGAAAATCGGTTAAGTTTGTATCTATGCCCTGTCGTGACAAAAATTTTGATACGCCGACTGGAACAGAAGTTATCGAGAAGAAACAGGTCAATCCAAGGTGGTAGGGATCAATACCCCTTAACCGGCCTGCTCGTGTATTCACAAGTCAGGAAAGTACTTACTGCATTTCATTGAACTGCATATAAACAGTTAAATTACTTAAGTAATTGTTATTAGTAGGGATAGGAAAATCTGGCGAGTTTTATGACGTGCGTGTTGTAAACCACTGTCCTGTGTTAAGTCAAGCCCCGTTCCTTTGTGTATTCACTGCTATTGACAGGAACAACAGACAATGAACGAGTAGACGGGGCTTGAGTAAACATAGGACAGTGAATCCTAAAACTCGCGAAATTTTCCTTTCCGTAGTTATTGAGCATTGAAAAGTGTTTTGAAACCGCCTCGCAAACAAATAAAAATAAATACAGATGTTTAATAATGAGTAAGTTCAATTTTAAAAACGCATACCTTTGTACAATAGATCTGTGAGTAGAATATGAAATTAAGAAGAAAATATTACAAAGATAAAATTACAGGCATAAAACTTGTCCAACATTAACAGAAAACTATTGAATAATATCGTGGTAAAAAGCAATAGGGCCTGTTAAAAAAATAGTTACTTACGAAATATGTTTAACTCTATAATACTATTCTGATTATTTTAGTCCGTAATTAGTTCCCAACAACAAGTTTTAGGAACTATAACTCTACAAGAATGAAGGATATTGACAGCATTTTAAATTATGCGAAAAACTCTTTACCAACTATTTTTGAGTGAAATAAATATAATGAAAAACTATGTAAATTATTTGCATTGTAAATAACAAAATGTGTGTAATGTATTCCACTTTAGAGTTTAATTACGTAACCTGATAATTAATATACGCGAACGGTTTTAACATTTTACGAAAAAAAGAAGATAAACTTTACCTCGAAAATACAGATACATTATTGAACACGAATAACTACGTTTATTTTTCTGCTAGGTTCCAGGCACTCAAGATTTAATACATGTGTATGCCCTTGTCGCTCTTGAATTGAGAAAATTAGTAAATATATTTCACGGGAAGAAAATCATGCGTTGCTCTATGTATAATCTCCAGTAATGATCGAAACACATTAGGCGTATTTTCACGGCAGAATCAATAATATGCTGGTTACAAGTGTTTGCAGTGGAACATCTGCATTTACAAGCAAGCGCGAAAATGATTATTTGTCACCGAAATTGCTTGAGTTATGCGATAATTTCAAAATTTCTTTTTACATTATTTTTTTTTTTTGCTAAACTTCAAACAGCGCGCTACAACGCGAACTACTGTACAATTACGCGCTAAATTACAAATCCAGGTCTGTCTGTGCATTACACACAAATGGAAATTATCGAACTACGAACCTTAAAACCTACCTCAATCCTCAGGTAGACAAAAACTGTAAACATCAGCAAATTATTTGCAGTACGTTTGCAAACAATTCTGCTACCGGAGTCGCGTAAATGATCTGGTCCTGAAACATGCTACTGATTCAACCGCCAAACTATGCCTATTATCTTCTTGGCTGACGCATGTTCCATGAAAACAATTGAAAAAGTGTTCAGCTGTAATCAACAAAAATATGCAGCTAAAAATAACGTCACACAGGTACTAAACATACACTGAAACAAAATCAGTATAACTGGTATTACGTTCAATGCTTTCAGAATGTAGAGCGGGAAGTTATCATCAATTACCGTGTGCTACATAACTAGCAATTCATCTCAGCACTTATCTGTGCGTGGTACAATATTTCGGTTGTTGGAACGTGTACGTCGAAACACTTTCAAAATAAAATGTCACTGTATATAATTATACTATTTAATAAACGTGCTTGAGTATAGCAGGCGTTATGTTTTTGTTCTTGGTATACGCTACTTAAAAAAAACGCACAGTAGTTGACTTTGTTTGTTCCGTACTCACGTAGCGACAAATTATTGTACCGGCGTGCGTACGTAACTGTCCCGCACAGCTAAACTAATTTAATGATAGTAATGCCCATTTTATTCGTATTATCTACTAGTTACATTATGCTGTGACTTTTGTGCGTCGTGCCACGTTTGGTCTTCCGGAAGCTGCATCATTCCGCCTGAAAATAATCGAAAGACTTCGTACGTGGTTAAGTGTAAGACAAGGTGAAAGCTTAATTTCGCCACAAATAAAGGCACACCTAGTAATAATAATATTAGTAATATCTTGTTTATGATTTAAGTACTGGCCGAACGTTTTTTACAACTTTGAACGGACAGCGCTGACAAATATGTACTGTACATGCAAAAAAGAACTAGACATTACGTACAAGAAATTATGCTTGAAAAATCGTAGGCAATGACAGGAAGACAACACAAAAACTGCACAACCGAATATTTAAGAATAATCACTACAAAAAAATTAATAATATTTATAAATATATTGAACATTTAAGTTTGCTTTGTTCAACTGTTGTGAACATTAATGAGTTGTCGTTTAATTTTTATTCAATTTGTTCATTATATTTTCATAGTTCATCTCGGTCCTAAAGAAGGATGTAATGAAGTCATAAATTCATTGTAATCATCGTACGTAACACATTTATAAATAAGGTCGGATTTATTATTATTTGTAGTAAACGTAAATATATAAGTAATGATGTAAATATATCCTGACCTACATACTATACAGTTAGCTTCGTTAGATAATAATGTTAAAAATACTTAGCTTTGAACATTTTTTTCTTTCTGGGCATCCGACAAAATCCATACAATCCGAAATACAGGGACAACAGCCCTGACAACCATGTGAAACGACATGGAGTGCAAAAACGTGTCATTCGCTGCGTATTTTGCAGTCGGTTCTCATTTTAACATATGCTCCCCTGGGCAGTACTGTACCAATAAAAAACTCGCAAAAAATACACTGGTCCATGTAGGGGAAAGTAAGCCTTGAATGTTACAACATTCACTGCAGTAGCCCGCTAGCAGAGAACTGACTATCGCGCGTATTATATCATCGTTAATTCTACCTCAAACCTCACAGGGCTAGCTTATTATATATCCCCAAACATACACGCTACAATTAACCGGGTTTACTTTAAATATGCGGGTAACTTAGTCGCACTTACAGTACAGAGTGACTCAGAATGTAGTGTGTTGATTTTGCTTTCTGCCAGCTTATTGAAAAGTAATTGTAAATTTTTTTTCTCAATTTGTCCGTGAAATGGACTATAGTGGGAGTGATACTACCCTGATAATTTACATTAAAATGTTATTTCTTTTAATAAACAATAATATACCATTTGATATGAAGCAATAACACACTGAATAGAGCCAAAGCAACGAAAGACCAGGTAGTTTTTAATTTTATTTAAAGACATAAATGATTTAAACACGATTTTATGGGTAGCATCGCACATACCAGAATAATTTTACGGACAAATTAAAAAAAACATTTTCGACTTTTTTTTTTTTTTTTTTTTAGTTAATGTAATTAACAGACACTGTCCTGGACCATCTCGTATGAATAAAAATAAATACGATAACTGAAGCAGGGTGTTGAAAACGTACACTTGATCCATTCAGTTTGTAATTTCTCACCAAACGACGTATAAAAACAGAAAATATTTTTATTGTGTTTAAATAACCTAAGTTTACAGTAATCGCCATGGACAGGGATTTATCGCGGCAAAAGTCTATGTACTGTGTACATGTTGTCATATTGGTAGTAGGGGGACAGCGGAGTAGCTCGAATGAAAACGTTTGATCAGCGTTCGTCGAGGACCTCCATACTTAACTCCTCTAGCCAGGAAAGCAATTTCTTATTTTCCCCGTTCCGTCTCCCACCCAATTTTATTCGACAAGGGGAGGGAGAAGACCGTCTAAAACAACCGTCCACCACACCAGAGGCTTCAATCCACCGGAAAGACAGACGCTAGAGCACGCGCCATTTCACGGCCCGTCTGGCACCACCCACCCCCCTTTCCAACCGTCGCGCTCTCTCTCCAACCCTGTCCACCATCTATATACACACACGCTGGCATGTAGAGAGGTGTATTTGAGCAGACAACAGAGCAAAACATACATCAGCTCGAAACAAATCTCTTATCATTTTCACAAACACTACCACACGCAAAGTCGCACCACGATACTATTTATTAAGTTTTACTAGAGAGGATAGTTTATCGTGGGAAAACTTGACTAGGTTTTATTTGCTAAGTTCCAACGTACGCTCAGCTTATAAAAAGGTTACTGGTTTTTGCATGTACGTGGAGCTGTTACCCTATTCGACTGAGCCAATGAGATTCCCGGTATTCTAACACTTGGTGCCAGTTATTGATCTAAAGATAGCTACGTTGTGTCAGACGTGTATAACCCAATCATACGTGCTGCAAGAAACTACAGTGTTTTCACACTCAATTTTAGCGCTATATCATCATTAGAGATGATGGTATATCGCGAAAATGTTTTGTGCCAACATGCCCTTGAAAACACCGTAGTTTCTTGCATCATGTATGATTTTGTGACATGCGTCTGCCACTACGTAGCTGTCTGCCGACCAATAACAGGCATCAACTATTACAATTTCGGGATTCTTATTGGCTCAGTCAAATAAAGTAACAGCTCCACGTACAGGGGAAAGCCAATAATATTTTGGTAGACTGAACGAGCGTTGAAATCCAACAAACAGTCAAGTTTTCAATGCACGTTCAACTTACCATAAGATTACTGGCTTTAGCTTGTACGTGTAAATGTTAATGTTACCCTATTTGACCGAGCCAATAAAAATCCCATTATTGCAATATTTGATGCCTGTTATTGGTCTGCAGACAGCCATGTTGTGTCAGACGTACATCAGCCAATAATATATGTTGCAAGAAACTGCAGCGTTTTCAAGGGTATGTTGGTACAAAACATTTTCTCGATGTACCACAATATCTTACGTATTACGTATCACTACAGGAGCGTCAATTTCGGGGATTCATCTGGCAGCAGCCTAGATTGCTCAGTCCTGTTCACGCACAGGCTACAATCGATTATTCATTGACGTATAACATTGCAAGCGGGTAGCGATAGTCGTACAAATTATTTCCTTATTTGCTACTGTCTTTCAGCAGTCGAAGGAGTTTCATAACAGCCGCCAGCAAGTCACAGACGTGAAAATGAAGTATATTATTGGCGTTCAACCTGACCTGGAATGTATCTGCGAAATTGACGTAGTTCTATATATATCACAAGGGAAAGAAAGGATAACTTAACGAGTTCAATAACCCTTCATGTTAGAATCCCCTGTCCTGTGTGTAACGTGTCAGTATATTTCCCTAAGTGATTTGTTATTATATGTAAGACATTATTTCATTGTTACCAGACCTGAGATTACTATCTACATGTGTAATGAGATAGTGTTTTTGCTTGTTGTGTGACAATATGTAAATTTTAACTTTTGCCAGGCCAGATTATTTGCATTTTAAATTTTTGCTCTATGACTATCCTGATGTCCATTCTCACAGCACAACCCGCGAAGTTTTGAACTGTTTTGCCGAGTACTGATTAGCTGGTGGATTAACGCTTCTGAAAACAATGATTTTTTTAATTACAATTGGACATATTTATTATTATTATTATTATTATTATTACAAGGGATGATGAAGAGAGCGGCAGTCAAAAGGTTGTTGCTGGCTCCAGGATTTACCTTAATTAATTAAAGACGTGTCGAGATGTTAGTTAGGTCACCTCTGTGGTGAAGACGGAGTCAAGAAAAGGTCAAAAGGGCCTGGACTTGAGACTACCGCGAAGTTATATTAATTAGTCTTCCGCGATTATAGTGTGCTAATGAACTATAGCCGTATGGGTCCGAGGGCCTAAGGGAAGACGTCAGAAGAAGATGAGCAACTCTACGAGGTGTGCCCGAGGCCTGTCTGCGGTTACGACCACCGTGGGATTTCAGCAGACGTTGAAGGGTTAGTTTGCTATCCAGAGATAAGTGAAGCCGTATTACATGTATGGCGTCATATGGTTTGCAGGATAGACTCTAAACTTCTCCATGTTAATAAATGTTCCTGGCTTTTGTTTATGAACTTATATAACCTACGTCTGACCTGATTTAAATATACTCACTCAGCTTGCTCTACCGATTCCAACTACGTAACTTGTTTATTTTAATCTATCTACCAAGGTTAATGACTCTAAACGCTAATCATTCACGTAGGAATATCTGGCTGGCAGTTAATGGCTAGTAAATACCGATACTATTAAAATTTTACCAACAACAACTTCATAAGGTTTGTTGTTTTACAGAAATATTTTCATTTTTTTCTTAATCTCAGGTCTGAATATCTTCAATTGATTTGTATCATTAAATTCACGCAAACCCATATACGCTACATCTTTTATTAGTCACGTAGCTAGCAGTGTGTTGTGAATTACGTTTCAGGATGAAGGGCTTGCTGTTGAATGTTGGTAAGTCAGGTAACACTATGTAACCTCACATGCATTGTGTAGTATGTGTATACAAGATAATCGTCCGTAAAATAAACACTAGTAAGTTCTGTAGTAGGGTAGCACGATATATTACAATAAGAATTGCTACGTTACATGCGTATACTCGAACCCCGACCATCTGCCCATTACTAGGACCACGAACATTCCGCGCAGTTAATTTTGCCCTTGTATGTTTCTGTCTTACGCGCACATCTGCAGTTCTACTCCACAGCCTGTGATTGGGTGTTGTAACTGTCACGTGTCTTGGGGCTCTGCCCTCAAATCGCAGACGTGTGGTGTCACAGTAACCTTATTGTGATTGGTACAGTCAAAGGACGACTTGAAAAGAGACGGAGCTTCAGTCAGGTGTGGGATACAATTCCTATCTCCATGGATACCGCAGCCGAACATAACCTCCATTTAGCTGTTTGGCTTCATATTGTCCCGGATGAGATGTACGCCAAGAAAATTGATTATTTGTTTGGAATTTGCGGTTTTTTTAGGTAAACAATAATCTTATGTATTTGCGTATCTTAACCATGATATTGAAACTAATATTTGAGTTGTCCAGTTCCAAAACTCGTCTTATCCATCACCAAGGAAAAATGAGTTCTGAACAGTTTTGTGCAGCTTTGAAACGTGCGCTGAAGTTGACGTGATGATAGTTCCCAAAACTCGCCTTATTCAATAACAGATACACTTTGAAAAACTGCTTTGGCCATGTCAAAAATGGGCTCGCAAATAAGTTTTTCGCGATTTGCGCAGTTTTAGTGAAAGTGGACAAGACAAGTTTTGGAACTGGACTACTCATTTGTTACCCTTGCGTGCAAATCTATGAATGCGCGAAATTTTTGCTTTCTGCAATTACCAACTAACAAATCGTCATGTTTGTAAACAAGTTTTGTTTCCCACAATACTTCCCCTGCGGTGTGACGTCAGGGGGCGTGTACTTCAAGTCGTCCAATGAGATACGTCACTTCACAAAGACACTGCCATCAACCGTGAAGCGGACCCGCATATTTGTACGTAAGGCTCTGAACCAAACTGGGGCTAAATTCTTTTCGCGAAAAGTTCACGTCCCTAGCCGTTAGTTGCTACTCACTGCAATAACACAGAATATTTACGAATATAGAAGTGAAATAGCCGGTAGGACAGCGGACTCGGTCACACTCGCCAGCAACATGGCGGATACGCCTACAGCCAATCAGCAAAAGGCGGCTGCCGAGCTAGCCGGCAGCCAGGCCAATTGGAAAAAACGTAACACGCAGAAACGAAACAGACACGGGGCTTGTATTAACAAACTGGGGCAGCCCAATAAGCGGTCACGTTCGCCCGTATCAGGTGAGCTGCCACGACATTTCACGTCTGTATTGTTATATAGTCTGTAGACAACAGACAGAGCTAAAGTAAGCATACGACAGAAAATTCTAACACGCGGGTCATTGACCTCGCAAAATTTCCCTTTTCATACATATCACTACCTGAGCGTTCATACTGTATCTTTAACTTTCACCTTTATTCGCAGTTGGAATGAAATTAACAGACACTTTTTTTTTAGATTGCGCATACGCGTACAGAGTACAGAGGGCCTGCGGGGATGTGTTTGCAAGACCCATATTTCCAGATGTTTTGCACTCGCTTTGCACCATGTGCACCTAGGCGTGATGCCTTGACTAATAAATAATTTACTTACCGTCCGGAAACAACCATACGATTCGGCTTTATCTTCTGATGCGTAGGTCTGAACATGTAGTTACCGTTTCTTTAAGTTATGAATGTGGCATGTTGGTATATCTTTGCGTATATACATTTTTGTGATATTTTACATCGTGGGGCATTCTAGCCCTTAAAAATTGATTAAATGTAATATTCCATGTAAATACAGTAAATTGTGTAGAATAGTCGTAGAGGGCTTGTTGAAAATTCATTGTATTAGAAATAATGTATTTAATCTTACTCAATCGCAATAATTTGTTTCATGTAATTTATATTCAATTTAGTTTGGCACACTGGAGAGAGGCGAAGTGTTCGAGATGAGTTTTTGAATTGTGTCACGGCCACGTAACCCTTCACGCCGAAGGAAAGTGAAAGCTGTAAACATGAGAAGAGCTGGCCCGAGACCTTGAAGTGGTGTAAGAAACCGAACTCAGGGGGCGACCCTCTGCAGTGAAATGTAATATTAACTTTAATAATAGTCATCAAAAAGGGCCAATATTTTGTATATAAGTTCGAGTATGTGTAAATGTCAGCTTGTGTTAATTTTGAAAAGAAATAATAAACCGATACGGAGGAAAGACCGGGTTTAGTTTTATCAGTCACCCAGGGACTCTACGATTGGTTGGAAGTATAAGGAGGGAGTAATTTTTTTTTTTTTTGAGAAAGCGCTGCGAGAGCATCGGCTAGGGAGTTTGAGGGGACTCACGTCGAAGCCGTCACGAAATGATGTGGTTGTGATTTTGAAAGAACTGTGCACTGGGAGTGCATGACTGGATTTAGATTTTTGGACATACTCCATTGCGATATAGATGACTTTCAAAGAAAACTAAAGACAAAATGGGAAAACATAAATAAGCAGAGCATGTTTTAGTCGACAGGATACATACAAAAAATTTAATTCCATAAATAGAGTTCTTTTGAACCGATTTCATTTATGGAATTTTATGTTGTGTATGTTTCCTGTTGACTAAAGCATAATCTGCTTATTTATGTTTTTCTATTATCTTCAGTTTTCTTCGTCAGTCAATGGAGTATGTCCAAGAAACTAAATCCAGTCAAGTGTGGTTGTGCCTCGAGCCGCGGGTATTCGTGGGTCCGCTGATTTATTGGACTCTCGTCGTCACCACCGCGACGGGTGGTTGTGTCCGGATTCGCAGCGGGTATTCGCGGGAGTCTGCATTTTACTAAGGTTTGCTGTTTTTGTGGTCGTCGCTAGGGTGTTGACGTATCCGTGGTTGCCGTGATCGCAGGCGTGGTTGGGCGCGTCTATACAGTGAGACGTTTTATTTCTCGTCACCAAGGGTGAACGCTCGTGGGACTGACAGACTAAATTAGGGGTTTCTGAAGTATCCAAAAAAATAAATAATTTCCTGTGCTGTTAGTCATTGTTAGTAGCACCTACCGTGAAGAAACTATAACATTTATCAAACTTATATGAACATTACTTCCAAAATAACCGAGGAAGGTTACAAAGTATACCTCTCAATCTCAACCTATAAAAATGGTTTAATCACCCCGAGCGTCACATAATGAAGCTTTACGGTTTTATAGTTCTGCGGAGGTGTTTACTGCAGCCTGAATTGCATCCTACCTATATAACATCATTGTATGAAGGTAGAACAGTTATATATCTAAAAACTGACATTTTAATCATATCGAGTGAACTCAAATAAATAATAAAAAACACCAGAGTGGGTTGAGTAATTACAAACGGAACGTATTTAATCAAGAAACATGTATCAAATGCCCTTCCGACGGATATTCAACCACAGTAATAATTAGGGTAAGGTATTACGTGGTATTGCGCCCGGTACAACAGGACTGCTGCATTGTTATTTATTCGCACTTGAACGTACATCATAACTATATCCGCCATCTACGATAAACTGTACATTAGCACAGTGTTCGCCAATGCTGCATAACTTTCATTGTGCATTTCACTGCTGTTAGCTCTTTAACTACTAACATTAGCCATCATTTGATTAAATGTTCTGCCACATTCGTAGAAATAACAATTTATTAAAGTAGGTCTACGCCTGGTTGGATTATACTTTATCAAAACTTATTCAATTAATTTTAAATAAAAATACGTGTTTCATTAGTTACCAAATTTAATTACTGTTTCAATATAAAATTAATTTCACCAGTCTTCTAATAATCATATATCATAATCGTAGTTTTGAAAGTTTGACTGTAAAATTTCTTAATTAGTGCATCATATAGCTCTCAGGGTTTAATGCACCTAATGAGATTAATTTAGCTGAATTAGATCTTGGACTATAGAACGCGAGGAACTGAAAAAAAAATTTAAATGACAAAAACTTACAGTTTTGTTTTACTGTTTAACCGTCCACGAAAATCGTACAGCCGCTCAGATATTGTAGAGGCTTACGATATTATTTATTTACCACGTCATAAATATTTCGCGATGCCTCAAAGTACTGCGGCATATTTTATTTTTTCCGTGTCCACTCGTGAATTATGCATGGCGGTCATAGCGGCGACAACGCGTTTGGCACAAGTGTGAAAGTAGTCCTTACAGCTGCATACTCTCAAAACCAACCCCCCTCCCCAACGCTAGAGGGATATAAATTAAGCTCGACAGGTTGGGATGAACGTGAGCTTCAAGTAAGAGCGAGTCTCTACGACAGTGTTGCCAACGAAACAGAATATTCCCAACCAGAAATATGAACAGATAAATCACTGTTTCATACACAGAAAAAGTATATTTTAATTTATTCATATTGTACGATATTGCATAACTAGAGATGATGGTTTATCGCGGGAAAACTTGACTATTTGCTAGGCTTCAACGTGCGTTCAACTTATCAAAAGATTACTGGCTTTTCCTTGTACGTGGAGCTACTGCCCTATTTGACCTAGCCAATAAGAATGCGGCTGTTATAATATTTGATGCATATTATTGGTCTGTAGACAGCTACGTTGTGTCAGTGTTTTCAAGGCTATGTTGGTACAAAACATTTTCGCGATATACCATCATCTGTATGCATATAAAATAAAATTCCCATCATTTAGTTGAGTTACTTAAAAGCTATGACTAGAATACGATCAATATTACATACATGGAACACAATTAATAGAAAAATAATAATAATTTAAACATGACAAAATTACAACAATCTTGTATCCAACTTAAAGAAAATTGGGAGGAATTCGGGAAAAAATACTAAATTTCCCTACTACCCATATTGTAGATTAATTTTATACCAACATGCATACATCAGGCCTATACGGCTATTCGATTTTTGAATAAATTATATGAACATGAATGATGGAAATACAAAAAAATTTAATTTTGAAAAGTACTTTCTTAGTAATTCATTTTATTCTGTACAAGATTACTTGAATTTTTTAGATGTGCAAATTTGTTACGTGTTATCTTTATGTTCATGTTATTAATTTTTCGTTATATTATATGGACGTAAGTATTTTGTTTCGTGTGTTAAATTATTTGGTCATGTTGTAAACACTCATGTAATGATTAAACTGAGAATAAAAATTACATGTATTTATAAAGTCAATTACTATTTTCTAAAGTTTATTAACTGTAATGAAACGAACCAGATTTAGTTGTAAAACCACTAAGCTGATCACACTGGTACAAGCTGCCCTGGGAAAGGGGAATGTGGAGTATTTTTAACAAACAGCCACGCTTCCCTTCTGTTTTTGTTAGCCTACTTTCCTCTAGGAAAGATAGGCTTATGAGATCGCGCGTCTGTCTGTCTGTCTGTATGTCTGTAAGTCTGTATGTATGTATGGATGTCTGTATGTCCCCCCCTAATAACTTTTTATACAGTTCACGGTAAATAATGAAATTATTACAGAATATTATGCCATGACTGGTGATTACGACGCAATTTTTTTTATC
>PNEQ01088917.1:23514-41796 GCA_003012365.1 Medauroidea extradentata | reverse complement strand
GCTGCAAAGAACTTGTTATTCGCAATATCTTGTTGCGATTTGTGTCCTTTTTCCCCACAGCCTTCGCTTGCCGTTGTGTGACGCCTCGCGCTCATCAGTCTCCCGCGCGAAGGCCTGCCTGCCGAACATACCCGAAGCGGGACTTAGACAAATTTCCACCTTCACGAGTTGGCCCATTTTTTGTGTCCATGACTGTACAAAATTACACACAACATTAGATAACAGTAGCGTGATTTCCTGTCATCTGCACGCATCCCATTCCTTGTTGTTTTTAATTCGGTTTCTCTGGAGCGGTTAAGAAAATGGCATATGTTATATATATATAGGCTATATATATATATATATATATATATATATATATATATATATATATATATACATACATACATACATACATACATACATACACACACAAACACACAGATTTTCCTTCATGGAGAACATTTTTGTAGTATCCATTTTACTCTTAACTCACCAACTACTCGCCTCTAGGTGGCGCTGCAGTGCCGTTCAACCGATCGCCATACAGGTCTACATGGATATTTGAACGCAGAAATTTTTTTAGCGGTATACGTGTTGCTATAACTCATCACAATATGGCGCTTCTATGAATATAAATTTGATGTTGGTATACGTGTATGTATTTATGAATGAGATCGATAAATTCAGACACCGTTTGACCGATTACCTTGCTTGGCACATGTATGCATTTTTCCACGGAGGAAGTTTTAAATTTATCTATTTTACTATAACTTGCCAACTCGGCACTATATGGAGCTGCAGAGCATCAACTTCTACGCCTAGCTTCCCCTTATGGCACATAGACCATAAGGTAAATGGGGTTTGACAATAGTACCAACATATATGCTGGCAGGATATCGTCTGCCAAGTTCTGTTAGTAACTTATATTTGCACTACTATTTTTGCAACGTCATGTTTGAAAAGTTATTTTTGCAACGTTTTTTTTTTTTTCACAAACCCTGCCATTACGAAACGTAAGTAATTTTTGTAGAGTGAAACATACGATTGTACCGCTTACAACGTATGCCTAGAGCAGTCCCACGCCCGACCTTGTGGTCGACTCTAGACGCCGTTTATGGGTTCCAAAACATCCGCGCAGAAACCTCTTCCTTGTTCAAGACCGTCAGTAAGCCAGTTCGCACTAGTACCGTGGAGCTGCAGTGTTAATTTGCCAATTGTAGCACGTCGCCCTAGTTCAGTACAAGGCATATGTACGTACACTACAAGGAAACCAGCCAACCTTTGAGGAGCATTTAGAATTAAATTTCGGATTTTGTTGTGATTGCATAAATAGTATTGTATTACAACGGCATGTGGTATGATTTCCTCATTTCTTTTACATGACTTAAATATTTAAAAAAATCTTTCCACCTTCTAAATGGTAGGCTGTAAACTGCAATCTGCTTACCTCCAGACATAATAATTCATTCTACAAAGTACCATAAATAATTATGACTTCGTTTTTCGGATAATCGAAATGAATATACACTTTAAGAAAATCTCGATTTACGATATTTGTAACTGCATTATTTAAGAATCATTTATTCATTAAGGCCTACCCGTCTTCCCAAAACCAGAGAATGTCTCACCGTAATTTACTACTTATTTATTAAATATGGTATGCAATGGCTCTAGTGTCTGCTAATGCATCCATATAAATGACAGAAAGTAATATACAAATTTGGTTGCAAAATCACGTACACATAAAAGATTTTGCTATTTACCAGATGAAACTGGATAACATGAGCATATCGTTAGTTATTACATAAACGATAGGTAGAGCCATGAACATTTTACGAAAAGAACTTTGCCTCAGTTTGTTTCAGTGTCTTACGTGCATATCCACAGCTCTACTTTATAGTTATTGGCAGCGTATTATAGTGGAGTGATGTCTCTCATTTGACTGTGCCATTCATAACAAGGTTATAGCAAAACTACACGTCCGTAATTTGCGGGTAGAGCACCAAGGTACGTGAGTTCTAAAACATCCTATTTCTGCCATAAATTAGCACTGCAGATATGCACGTTGTTGCGGATTCAACCTTGAAGTTTTTACTGGGTTTTACTGGACTTCAACAGTCGTTATATAGGTGTCTCCGCAGCACTAAATGTTTTGCTGTTATAAGGAAAGTAGGTTATGTGAATTAAGAGACGTTATTTTATAAAAGTATAAAATATATAATTATTAATTCGTATAATTGAGTTACATTAAAAGTTACCCGCGAAGGAGCTTTACTTAGTACTCTGGCCACAGCAATGTAAATAGTCCAGTTAATGTGCAGATATGACTTGATGTGTCTCACCTTGCAATAACCCGGGCAGGCTGGTTGTGGTCGAGGTTACGACGGTCGGTCGAGCACGGCAGGTCAGCACCTCGGGCAGCAACATGGCGTCTTGGAGGTCACATGGCGGCAGACAGCACCCTTCCCACCTTATGTAGTACCTCTTAAATACTCGCGATGTATAACAAACATGTCCCCGTTAATCTCGTCTACTGGCGGATACGCTGGGGCGTGTTATAATGTCCTCGAGGCTGCAGACATTCCATCGTCGCCGTGTTTAGTAACTTGCCTCAGATATTCAGCGACCTTCGACATCGCACTTTACGAATATGCTGTGCTCTCGTGCCATAACAACGTAAGGCACTGAAACAAACTGAGGCAAAATTCTTCTCGCGAAAAGTTCATGGCCCTGCCGATAGGAAATCTGTTATTGCGAGAACTAACTTTTCAGAAAAAAAAATATTATTTTGGAACATCTTGCACGTTATTTCGCTGTGTGGTACGATGTCTCTCTTTATAAAGTTCTCACCTGCTACGGTAAATAGCATTGGTTTAAAATAAATGCTGGTAAAACAAGGCAATCGTTCAACTACTAGTACATTACGTCAGTTCAATATTTTCAAATTCCCCTTACCTTTAATCCTAGTTAGAAAACTCTGATGTCCCTCGCTGGCGATTAAGTGGAAAGAAACTGACCTAAATAAGTTAAAAAATAAGACTGTAAGTTTTCCAAAAGAAATTGACCTAAATAAGTTAAAAAATAAGACTGTAAGTATTCCAAAAGTAACTGACCTAAATAAGTTAAAAAATAAGACTGTAAGTTTTCCAAAAGAAATTGACCTAAATAAGTTAAAAAATAAGACTGTAAGTTTTCCAAAAGAAACTGACCTAAATAAGTTAAAAAATAAGACTGTAAGTTTACCAAAAGAAATTGACCTAAATAAGTTAAAAAATAAGACTGTAAGTTTTCCAAAAGAAATTGACCTAAATAAGTTAAAAAATAAGACTGTAAGTTTACCAAAAGAAATTGACCTAAATAAGTTAAAAAATAAGACTGTAAGTTTTCCAAAAGAAACTGACCTAAATAAGTTAAAAAATAAGATCGTAAGTTTTCCAAAAGAAACTGACATAAATAAGTTAAAAAATAAGACTGTAGGTTTTCCAAAAGAAATTGACCTAAATAAGTTAAAAAATAAGACTGTAAGTTTTCCAAAAGAAATTGACCTAAATAAGTTAAAAAATAAGACTGTAAGTTTTCCAAAATAAACTGACCTAAATAAGTTAAAAAATAAGACTATAAGTTTTCCAAAAGAAATTGACCTAAATAAGTTAAAAAATAAGACTGTAAGTTTTCCAAAAGAAACTGACCTAAATAAGTTAAAAAATAAGACTGTAAGTTTTCCAAAAGAAACTGACCTAAATAAGTTTAAACAATTAGACCGTAAGTTTTTCAAAAGAAACTCACCTAAATAAGTTTAAAAAAAAAGACTGTAAACTATTCAAATTTGGTTTAATCTTCTAAAAATATGAAAGTTGTAATTGAATGCTCGAAGCAGACAGTCATGTTGACAAATCTCCATAACCTAAGATCTCATTAGCTGAGATGTTATTGTGCCTCGCTGAACAAGTGGCAGTGTTATAATACTGTGACTAATGAAATAGTCACAGTAAAAGTTGTAATATATTATCATCTTAGGCAGCCTCTTTGTGTTCTCAGTTATAATAGTTTCATGCAAATTATTCTTTAAAATAAATTCTGTGAGAAGCTCATGCGTAAATAATTTATTCTTCTTGAATTTTTTTAATGAATTTACTTTGAATCAGATTATTTGGTAAATTCAACGGCAAGTAAAGCTACTAAATAAAATACATTTAGAAACGGGAAATACTAAAAAGAGAACATTGTTTAGTTGCTTATCTTTGCTTCAAAGGTGAGGTCATCCTTGATTCTGAGATTAAAATAATGTTTTTTTTTTTTTTTTTTTTTTTTTTTTTTTTTTTTTTTTTTTTTTTTTTTTTTTTTTTTTTTTTTTTTTTTTTTTTTTTTTTTATCTGTATGTATTGTTTGTTTCTATCTTAACTTATGTAAGGTTTGAGAGCAACCCATTTAAAGGTAAACATGTAAAACACCATTAAAGCTGTAACCAGCAAGGATGTTTATTTGAAGATGTTTATAAGAAACACACATATAATGTTTATTCACCTTGCGTAATGTGAGTAACGTATTTAAAACACGATTTCAAGGCCCCTCGAAATGGTTAGAAACGGCTATTCCAGAATGCTGTCATGTAATACCAACCGAAGTAGTGAAACAAAAATAGAAAAGAATGGGCTGGACTTTACTATGCACGTTCAATAAATAAGTAGGGTCGCCGCTTAGAGTCCTAAAGGAAAAAAAAGACAACAACGAGAACATTGCACGTCATTTCACAGCCCGCACATAAAGGCGACACCGTTGTTGACGCAAATGCTGGTCTATACTTTATCGCACACTTGTTTCCGTATCTCAAACCCGGTATCAAGCGCCTACTGTATATGGCTCATAAACAATCTACACAATTCCACAGACGCGTGACTCGTGTTGTTTATCTTCGACTGTTGATGCTTGGTTACAAACAATATGGTCTGTTAAATCATCTGTGCAGATACTTCTGCATTTCATGAGTATTGTATCAAATGCTACGAATTACTAAGAAAATACTAAGAATACTACACACACGCATTACATATTTAGATTTTAAGAGTGTTTTTTGTGTGACGATAATTCCTCGAGAAACATGTCGTTTATAGAATTAGACCAGAATCAAAACATTGTAAGTGCATGATGATAGTGTTCTTCAAGAAACGGAAAAAAAAAAAAAAAAAAAAAAAAAAAACTATGTTTATGGTTTGTAGTTAAGCGAAACATATTTCTATGGTAGTTTCCACATCCTAGGGATGGAAGAACACAGAGTTTTGTGTTGTATTATAAACCCTGAAGAATGTAAAATTAAATGTTTACATTACTTACAAATTTTTGTAACTAAATATATTTACAGAAATAATTGACTATAAATTATATTACAAATTCACATATTATATACCGAGTGAGTCAAGATGGAGTGTGTTAATTTTGTGTGATGGTAGCTCACAATAAACTATGAGTAGAGATGATGGTATATCGCGAAAATGTTTTGTGCCAACATAGCCTTGAAAACACTGACATAACGTAGCTGTCTACAGACCAATAACGTGGATCAAATATTATAATAGCGGTATTCTTATTGGCTTAGTCAAATAGGACAGTAGCTGCACGTACAAGGAAAAGCCAGTAATCTTTTGATAAGCTGAACGTTCGTTGAAGCCTAGCAAATAGTCAAGTTTTCCCGCGATAAACCATCATCTCTAACTATGAGGAAATCGTGTTTTTAATTTGTCCTAAAAGTGCATATAAGGGGAGTAATGCTGCCCAGAAGAAAATATTTTGGAATTATAAATAAATTTATAGCTCAAACTGCTACATATTAAACAACAGTACTCTCCGCACTGTATCAACAATGACTGTTGTTCATTATCAAAATTTTAGTCTGTTAATATCACCGCCCATCATTGTTCGAATGGGGTACATGGTCTTTTTGGCTTGTAACTCTGGAACACGTCATTGTTGTTCCTGTTGTACTACAGAACGTTGACCAGGTGCAAAAGTGTATTAAAAAAGATTCATGTTGGAAAGTGCTAGAGTGATCAATTTTCGAGAAAATGGCAAGTGAAATGTTTGCCATTTAAAACACAAAAAAAAAAAAAAAATTGTCGCTTGAAATATATGCAGGCATTGCGACTGTCTTGTAAGGCGGGTAACCGAACAAATAGGCGTGTCGCAATGATGCAATTTAGATAGCTTATTTTTAGAGGTACGTCAATTTCGCGGGTTCATCTGGCAGCAGCCTAAATTGCTCAGTCCTGTACACGGTCTGGATAGAGTCGATTATTCATTGGCTTACAACATTACAAACGATAGCTCTATGAACCATGTCCTTAATTACTACTGGCTTGCAGTAGTCAAATGCGTTTCGTGACAGCCGCCAGCTAATCACACACGTGATTATAAAGTATATATTTTTGGCGTCCAACCTGACCTGGAATGTATTTGTGAAATTGACGTACCTCTACTTATTTTAAATCGAAGCATTGTAACTCAGATGGTATAAAAGTAGGTTACATAGCACAGTAAAGTGGTTGCATTCAGTGGTGAGGAAAACTATGGTGTTTAAATAAAATCCACGAATCGATGGCAGTGTGTAGTACGTATTACAAAATCCCAATTCCAGGAAATCCCTCAGACAGTTGAACCTGTATAGCTATGGACACGAAACTACAGAAAACAGACATCCCATTACTGGCGTAAGTAATGTTATAAATGATGTTGTAAAACGTGTTTCTTGTTACGTGCACTGTGAATAATTAACACTTGTAACAGTTGTTCAAACTCGTAATAAATTTGCTACTGATTCATTAATTCAGATATTAAAGATTGTACTTTGAAAAAAAGTTACGATATAACGTAAAACGTAGAATCAAGAAAGAAATAGCATATTTGTTCAGTCGCGTTAAACCTTTAACAAACTATATTTCTGAGAATCTATAATCGTCATTGTTGATACAGTGCTGAGACTATCGTAGTTTAAAAGGTATTAGTTTTTGAGATGTTAATTAATTTGTAATTTGAGAATATATATTCAGGGTATCATTACTCCCACTATATGCACTTTTGGGACAAATTAAAAACACGTTTTCCTCATTGTTTACTGTGAGCTATCACCACACAAAATTAACACACTCAGTCCTGACACACCCGGCATATTAACTATCACGATGTCGCTAAAACGCTTTAAGGGAAAATTTGCTCTCGTAGTGAATTGTGTTTATAGTTGTCATAAATATTTTCAAAATTCACAGACATATGATCTGTCCGTTTTAAAGTCGACACTAGAAACGAAATTTCAGGGCGACTTGATTTGTTATTGAACTTTATACTACGCTAGCGGTCCTCTTGCGGCATTGCCAGCGTGTATTACTCGTACAAACTAATATTCTCAATTTTATTGAAGGCTCTTTTTGAACAACATATTATTAGATCAGTTAGGTTGTCAAGTGTTAGGATAACCAAGCTGTAGGTTGAGCTTATTGTGCAGAAGGCTAAATGGCTACAGCTTCCCATACGAAAATCTGTTACAAGTTCATCCCTGTCACTCTTAACGACTAAACCGGGCCTTATTTTTAGACATAACAAAACAGACGTTGAATATGAGACGTTTTTCGAATGATATATGTAGTATAAGTAGGGCCACGATTTTATTGCGAAAATATTATTGCCCCACTTTGTGTCAGTGTCTCACGTGCAGATCGGCAGCTATGCTTTATGGTTATTGGCAGCGTGTCTTTGATCACGTCTTTCATCACGTTTCTCACTTGACTGCGCCAATCAGATTGAGATTATTGTGACTCCATACGTTTGTAATCTGTGAAAGCAAATGAGAGTAAAATCATCCAATCACAGACGATGTAGCAGAACTGCAGGTTAGGACGTAACACATTGAAACCAAGCGTTAGAAAAATATTTTCGCCATAAAATCATGGCTCTAAGTATACGCGATATGATGACTGATTTACCTCGACAACAACCATTGATGTTTGTGGCCTTAATACGTAACGTCCAAAGTTCAAAAGAAATAAAATACATTCCCTGGGTAGGTACAGTTTGTACAACAATACGTAGTGATATAATTGCAGAATGTTAACCCTTGCATAAATAATTTTTATATGGCCGTACTTTATTTCGGAACGTTTGCTTTGAAAGATTTTCAAAAAAAAAAAAAAAAAGCAAGTTTTACCCCTGGTAATTGAGAATTATCATATCGGTATAAAAACTTATATAGTTATTGTTTGTGTTTACGTAAGCATCATTCTGGAACAAATAACATTTTGATATCTCTGCTAGTTAGATTTCACGGTCTGACGGAAGACAAATTTTCGCCTTTTCGCCCTATTAGTAGTGGAATTTTGAAAAATCTTACCATTACATGTTAAATATTTATACAAGCGTCCAACTGAGGTGAAAATAACAACGATATCACTTTGAATCAAGTTAAAAAAAAACATAAAACAGTCCTGAAATCATTTGAACGAGCACATAGGTATTCATCAACATGAAATGAAATGCAATATCTGGACAGGTTCGATAGCTGTCAAAGAATTTTCTAAAACTCATTTAATTCCTTTAGGGATAAATTTTCGAAACAATATTTAATTACATTTTAAGCTATTTTATGGATGACGCATTTAAGTGGAAACCGTTACGATAGTCGGATTGGAGCGATATCATCAATCTATTGAAAACACACTTCAGCCCGTTTCGTCACATTTCACTCCCTTAGTTGTTGAATTTCAAAAAATAAATAAATTATTATTAATCTTAAACAATAATCGTTACGATATCTAAAAGTTCAGAGCGATCGATAAATATCGATTATGGACAATAACCAAAGTTTATCATTTTTTGTCTTTGGGGTAGAATTTGGAAAATATCGTTGTCTTTGGGGTAGAATTTGGAAAATATCGTTGAAAAGTACTTTGAGTATGCACTTAAGCTTTATTCTGAAGCAAACCCACTTCGATATCTCGACAGGTTCTATATATATATATATATATATATGTATATATATATATATGGTGAAATAATCGAGAGAAAAAACATTTCTCTTCTTTTTACCCTGTTAATTAACTAATTTTTAAACGTCATACACATACATCCAGGTCCCCCATTTTTTTACTGCTTGGGAATATAATTTCAAAAAATTCTTAAGTTTCTTTTTGGGTTTTTACGTAAGCATCTTTTGAAGTGAAAAGAAACTCAGTATCCCGAAGGGTTCAATAGATAATGATAATTAATTAATCGAAAACACCTTTATTGTACTGTCATCCCTTAAATGTGTAATGATTAGAGGTACGTAAATTTCGCAGATACACTCCAGGTCAGGTTGTACGCCAATTATGTATACTTCATTGACACGTCTGTGACTTGCTGGTGGTTGTTATAAAACGCCTTTGACTACTGCAAGCCAGTGGTAAACAAGGAAATAATGTGTATGACTATCACTTGCTACCTGCTTGTACAGTTATAAGCCAATAGATAATCAAGTGTGGCCAGTGGGTGTATAAGACTGACAAGTCTAGGCTGCTGCCAGATGAATCCTCGAAATTCACGTACCTCTAGTAATGATTACTGAGCCCAAGAGACAGCTACGCCATTAAGATGATAGCCAGAATACGTCGCCCAACAAACAACACCCAGTAACCATGATTTTCACGTCTGATTTCATAATTTTTTAAAGTTAACAGGAAATGCAAGGAATCACTCAAATTAAGAACGTTCAATTTCAGATTTATAAATATAATTTATCTTCTATACGTCGAGTCCAATCTCAAAAAAGTACATTCAAAATAAACTTCAAGAATAATGCTGATACATGCTTTTGGACCAAAATGTATCACAATTACAAGTTTGTTGCCAACTAGCTGAAATAGACTATCATGAATTTCCGTATGTTTCCAAAGGCCAATATGGCTCCTACCATTCCCAATACTTACACAAATAATAAATAGCACAATAAAACTACAATGGCGCCCAAAGACCTAGGTTAATTTCAAACACTTGTTACCTTCAGTCCACCACACCCGACATATTACACTATTTTTGAAGATTTAAATTCACGATAGCGTTCATACGCCGAAGTGAAATAAAAATAAACAAAATTTATTTAAATTAAATATGGTGCACAACCATTAATTTTGAAATACTTTAACTTCTTGCTCTAGAAAATCCTTCCAACATCAATCATTTTATCCTTGATCAATATGAAAGTTACAATTCCCAACATTAATCAGAATACATCTCAGAAATAACTCCCTGAATTTAATGGTCAAGGAAAAAAAACGACCAACCTATCCTGTCCAAATCCGCTGAAACATTTACCCAGAAAATACAAACACATTTATTACATTGCACATACAACAGTTACATTCCCCTAGCAAGACCCATCTGGGCATAATTTCAGTAACAGAAAACAGCAAGTGTAGAATAGTAACCTAACAAAATACTTAATACTAGCATCGCCATCTCTGGCACGTCGTCACTCGATACCCGCATTTATACACGAAATCGCTCGAGTTGTTTTTTTTATTAAATTATACTGATAATTATTATGGTATTTGTTATTGCTATTGTTATTATAATTATAGCTAGAGTTGAATTAATTACTTAAAATAACCGATTTGATTGCTGAAATACGAAAATATTTACATCAAATTAAACGAGTGTACAAAGCTTAACTGCTACTAACTAATTCACAAATTAGTTAAAATAACCGATTTGCTCCACCATTCAAGTAGAACACCAACACCGGAAATCTTCGTGGCGAAATGTCCCAAACATGGCGAAGTCGATAACAGTGCTTCATCTCCAGAAACATCAACGTCGCTAACTCTGCCAGTTCGGGAACACTCGGTCATCTTTGCTGACGTCATACATCAACCACCAAATTGGCGTGCAGCAGAAGTTCACACCGCCCTATATACTACATATTTCTGGGGTCTTGCTGGACAAATGTAAGCGTCAAGGGGCAAGCCAATCACTATGCCAGCCGGCCACACCCATTGGCGTCCAAGTTAACCAATCATCAACGGAAAAGTGCATACCCATAGTTCAGTGCTGCTGATCGTATTAGTCGTCATTTGGGCTTGTTGGGAGGTGGTCACTGCGCGCGTCATTCTTCTGCTGTAACTATTGCCGACCGTCGGCACTTAACATCACAGCAGTCTCTGTACAACATTAAAAGGTAAGGCACGTCGTCCAACAATTTGTCCATGAAACAGCATCTAACGTAAATTAAATTAATTCTCCACGATGAGTTACAGTGACAAAAACAGGCAGGAACTTCGTATAATCGTCGAAAATGATGGTTGGTATTTTTCCATCAACACACAGAGTAGGTGTAAAAACGTTTTAAAGGTTATATTTCCAAATTTCTTGAAATTGGCTATTGTGCAATTCTGTGAGTGTCACACAAATGTGAAAATTGCGACGATAGGCGTCGTGTTCGAGCTATATTGCCGATTATTCGAAAACATATTTCACTAGTCTTCATTCCCTTAGAGATCGGATTTCAAAAAATCGCTTCTTAATGCTCGACTACGACCTGATAGGAACCCAAACAAAACTTATCCGTTTCTAGGTCCAGCAATTTGAGCTACACTATGATATGTCAGTCAGTGAACTCTTTTGTAGAGAATACGGTAAAATGTTTTTAATACCACTGGCTGATACGTTAATATATTTTCTCTTATAGAATAGACTGGTATTTGCATATAATTAATTACATATTTTTAAGTCCAATTCGTCCAGTCTTCTAATTTTCAAGTACTTAGTCCCACTGCGTTATCGTAATACTGCTACTTTAGTGTTCAAGGTACACTTTTCAAAGTTTTTGTGCACTTTTCAGCAAAAAAATATACAACGCTATATTAGCTGAGGATTAAATTGGCAATCATGTAGGGTAAGAATTTTGCCCCACTTTGTTTCAATGCTTTAAGTGCACTTCCTCAGCTGTGCTTCATGGTTATTGACAGTGCGTCATTGTGAAGTGACATTTGACTGCACCAACCACAGTAAGGTTACAGCAACAACACACGTCTGTGATTTGCCGGTAGAATACCAAGGCTCACGAGAGTTAAAGGGCCTTATTCATAGTCGTGAGATAGTTCCGAGATGATCCTGAGATCATCTTGTGCCAGTTAGTCCAGGGTTGGTCCTATAGTCCGGACCAAGTGTTACCTTATTCATAAACGCCAAGTAACGTCGGACTAGATATAGTCCGCGTCTATGAATAAGACAAAAATTAGTCCTACGATAATCCCACACTAGTCCGGGTCAAAAACGACTATGAATAAGCCCCAAAATATCCAATCAATGACTACGAAGCAGAACTGCAGATGTGCACGTGAGGCACCAAAACAAAGTGTGGCAAAATTATTTTAGCGAAAAACAGGGGTCCCTATAGATGTGAAATTAAGGCACTGAAATAAACTGGAGCAAAATTATTTTAGCGAAAAGTTCATGGCCCTATTCATAAAGATCTCTCTAGTACGTCTTGCATCACCTCGTGATGAACTTATGATCAGAAAAACCTATTTAACATTAATTCAGAAGTTCATTAGAAAAGCGTTCGTGTACTATGTACGTGTTTTCAATGTCCTCATTTTCATGCAATTCTGAGCTATTATGTAGATAAGTATGCTTTTAGTATGTACGTTCAAAATAATTCGTTTTAAATCTTGAGAATGCCCAAAAAGTTATTTACATGCAGGTACGCGATTTAAGAATAATTATCAATTTACACATAACATACTAGTATTGACAACAAAGTTCTACACTCGAAAAAGGCAAAAACATATTTTGAGTAATCGTATATAAAATTCGAATGAATTTAAAAATAAGTTTACAGCACAATTAGTGCACAGTTATTTAAAAAAACCTATGTCAAAAATGATTAACTTAGCTGATTTCGTAAACAGTAAATCAAATCCAATGTCCCAAGAAAAATTTTTCCTTAGACACGTAAAAAGTACTGATGGTTTCTCAAGCTTTTGAATTCACGATATTTGATTATAAGCAGTTTTGAAATTCCTGCCCAATACCTATTTTTTCATTCTTTTATTATATTTTCGTCACAAGTTGACATGCATGTTACTGCATGTTTTAAAAACTATGTTTATTACTCTTAGATTTGCTGAATAGTGATATCATTTTAAAAATATATATTCCTATGTTGTAAGTCTTTTGTGTTACCTACTAACAAATATTTCGTGAAAAATTGGGCACAGTTAGGCGGAATATTATATTTTTATGTATATAATAAAACTATCTGGAAATACATATAAATTGTAAAGTAAAATTTTAATAGTCATGTTTGGATAAATTGTATTTACAAGCAAAAATTTTAAGTGCAGTGATACTTAATTCAAGTAATGAATTGTTGCCTTGTACGTATTTCTTTTGTGAGGGTATTTTGATACAAGTTTATTATCCGATGTTTTATTCGAGTTGATGGTGTTGGGTGGAACATTACACCGATTACTATTTATTGGCAAACGAATTTGATGCTGATTTCAGTACCCGTGCTCAACAGCAGCTGTGCTGAAAAACATTTTGTATATAAGCGTAAACAAGCGACTGGCTTACATGTGCCAGTAGATTGAATGAGTAGAGTAAGAGGCGTGTTATGCCAACCATTTAAATGTCGCCATTTTTTTCTAATTTTTTTAATGTACTAGAATTTATATACGTACAATTGAAAAAAATATACCGGTAACAAGTCAGAAAAATTAGCATGTTTTCTTATTGTTTAATGTTGAATACTGAACAATTTGAAAAATTGATGATATTTTTAACTGACACGCTTTTCTATAAAATAAATCTACAGTTAAACTATGAAGCTTGATTATACGTTACGAATAATTAAGTATGTGACACAATTTACTTATTACGTGACACATAAGTGTCAACTGAGCAATTGTACACTCTCTAAGCAAGTATATACTCCCGTAAAAGTTCTTACCAAAGTGAGAATCCTACCTGAAAACCTTTGTATTTAGTTTGACATAAAAAAAGTTAGTAAAAATCAATGCTTCATGAGATTTTACCCTCACATACTTCCGGAGCAATAACCACCAATTCTTTAACAATTACAAAAATAAATTTTTGTACTCGTAACATACCCAATATTGGAAATTGACTACGAAAACAATGATTATGTAATTACTTCACCACAAATTTGCAAATATTTAAAACGGTTAGAAATGTCGGTAATAAACAACCGCCGATAAGTACTAGCAAAACGAAAATTTCTTAAGAATGTTTATAATAAATGCATACGTGAAACAAATACCTTTCTGCGCTGTCTAACTGTCCACGAATGTTAACGAAGATTAATTATTTTCTTAAAATTTTTTAACACTACAGGAAGTTGCGAAAATTGCAATATATTTACTAGACGTAGACTGAATTATTGGTTTAAACGAAAAATAAATTTGTTTACGACAAAATATTAACCGGTTTTATCAACTATAATGACCAACTGTCTCGTTAACAATTTTACAAAAAAAAAGTTATGCGGTTACTGTTTTATACTATGATGCATCTAACTGCTCTTCCGTGGTCAGCGACACATAAATAAAAAGAAACTGTTTTAAACTGGTAAAATATTTAATATTTTCGGTATTATATATTTTAGTCAATCTGTCCGGAACCTGCTTAGCCAGTATAAAGAAAGCCCCTTTTTACTCAATTTTTCAATAAACTAATTTAGTGAAAAATTCAAATATCCTTTTTAAAAATTTATAAATACTCTGACACACGTTATAAATTTGGAAAAGTACTGTTCGCTAGATGATTTTCTAATTGAAGTTGTTTGTTCACTTATTTATGTAAAGTTTAAAAACTAATTTTAAATTTGACGCGTATTGTGCTAGCACATGACAGGGAAAGCGTAGAATTAGCTACAATATTATAACGGACGGCTGAAAAAAGGTACCAAACAGCCAACAGAAAACTCATGTGTGGTCATTAGCCGAAGGTATAAAACGACCCACACAGCTGTTAGTGGCCTAAAAAGGTTTTCAATAGAAAGTTCTTTCCTCACCCCTCCCCATCCTAGCCACATCATATTTTCCATTTTCCTGAGGTCGAGGAAAGTGTCTGGCCTTTTAACGGCAGCGATGCTGCGACATTTCCTATTAAATGGAAATATTTTTTCCCCAGCTTTTAGTTGATACACAGTTAACTGAACTCTTTCAAAACCAACCTCTGGAAATACTGCTGGTTCCAAACTGCAAAATAGTTAGTGAAAATTTTGAATGGCGCGCGGTAGACTGAAAGTGTATTCACGCGTAAAAATGTTTTATTTCTTTTAAATGGAAATAAAAAAATAACATTGTGTAACAATACAAGTGAAAATTTAACTAAACACTTATATTTATGGTCTTAAAATATTTTTTCTTGCTCGATTAATAGTCGGTACGCCGTCAAAAACAAAGTTTTATTTGTAGCAGATTAAACTGACGTTTGGGTGAAATTATATTTGTTTATAAAATATTTAGTGTTAATTTTATGTACAGAGTGGTTCAAATAAGGTTGCCGTCACACACAAGACATGTTACTTATGATTTGGGGCAAAAAAAACTAGTAAGGATATCATATTACTAGTATTTTCAAAGTAATAATTCGAAACGTTTCAAAAATATCGAATAAAAAGCTGAAGTAAGTGCAGTGATATTTTATTAGACCATATTATTTTAATCGAGCATCAACAGTGGAAGATAAGCCACACCTATTGTGTAGACTTTTAATGTCATCCCTTGCGAAATGATAAATTCACAACAAATTGGTTTAAACCTGTTGAATGGTTCTGCTTGAGTGTATGTCCGAGCAGCTTCTTTAATTTCTAAGCAATATTAAATTACATTGTTACTAAAACTTTTAAGGCAACTATTATCCAATGCCCAAATATGCTCCATACCGTATGCAAGTGGTAGTTATATTCAGTGTACTGATCAGATCACGGCAATCCATGATACATTCATGTTTGGAACGCTTGCATTGTGTATAGCTTCACTCTCTTCTTTTGTAATGTAAGATAAAACGTCCTTCCTCTTCCTAACAGTTTCAACATTCAAATCAGCAGAAATTATATAAGTTTTCAGTGTTTCTACAAAGTCTTTTATACCTGTCCACTCAACTAGTTATATCCAGAAATGTAGGTGGGGGTACCCATAAGAATACTTCTCTAAGGCTATGCAATAGCTAACAATAGGAAATAGTGTCATCAATAAATCCAGCAAGGTTTGTCTAGAAAAATTGCAGTGAGGAAGTGTTACGAAGAACTGCGTGGGACGCTTCTTTATATGAGAGGTGGGTGTTACAATTGCTTAACAGGTTTTATAGAGTAACTCTCGTTTATCCTGCTCCTGCATTCAGCCGCGACTCTATTCTTAGCTCAATACATTTTCACTTGTGCTGTAGACCTCGCTGTTAAGGGCGTAACAAAGGGTAAAATATCATTATTTTATATTATTTTATACGTTGATGAAACAGGGTTAGTTTTGTATAAGTTGCTTGGGAGTACATTATACCCTCACAAAAATGTTTAGCTCTGCCAGTTTTCTTAGTTCATACACCCCCTAAAATCAATCAACATAAGTAAACTAAATAAATCAGTGTGAAAGTACATGCCACGGGCTAAGGATTTAAGTAACTAAAAATCTAATAGAAAATTGTTTTTTATTTTGAAAAAATTCTAAAAGTAACAAAAAAATTTTAAAATGTCAGAAATTTTAAAAATATATGAAACATTGTGAAAATGAGAATTTATATATGCAAAGCCCTAGCCGGTGACATGAACTTTCAGTGTGAATTATTTCGTTTCATTATGTTGATTAGTTTGGGAGGGGGTTGTATGAACTAAAAACATGTAAATTTTGACTTTGAAATGACATTATGGGAAAACTGGCTGAGCTAAACATTTTTGTAAGAGGGTAATGTACTCCCAAGTATCGCCTACAAAACTAACAGTGTTTCATACAAACATAACATATATATAAAATTATGATTTTTCTCTCTCTGGAACGCCCTTAAGGTGGCCGCCTGGGTAAAGGTATTTTTGCTCGCTCGAGGCCTAGTAGTGCAACAGCGGTAAGTACGACACAGCACGAACATGACACCCTCCATAGCCTCTAGGTGCAAGTCTCTGAACTGGTGTGCAGTCTTCTCGCCGACAACTTGCGTCTATGAGACATTCATTCAGGGGTGACCCCGTAATTTATTACGTAATATTACAGACCTTTAAAATGTTCTGCGCTAAGATTTTCATACCTGTAAAAGACCACAAAAAATTTCGATTTTCAGCAGCAACAAAATAACCACTAGGGATCCGTGAAGGACCTGAAATGGAATGCACGTAATGTTCATAGAGTGATATTCATATAGCAGACGTAACTTACGCTGAGCAATTTTCAAATAATCTGGTAACGGCCGGCTCTCTGCACACCACTCGGCGGCCTGAGAGGCAGTCAACTTTGCGCTGGCCAAAATCACTTTACCCTACATATTTTATTAGCGTGAATGGTGTTGTGGTCTCTCACCCATGTTTAATTTTACGTAAAGCTGTTTCACGTATTTTCCAATAAGTTAATCTAAGACAAGGGACAGCGGCGATGTAGTGATCAGAGCACCACGGCGACCCGGGATCGGACGTCAGTAGGTATCTCCTGAACCCTTAGGAATGACACGAAATGAAGTCGAACAATTCAGAGGCGACGGAATGCAAACTGAGGGGCAAACAGGAGTACCAAGAAAAAATATTCCTACCAACCACAATCTCCACCACCTTTCCTACACGTGAGAAATCGGAAACGACCTCATCGAGAATCAAACCCGTATCGGAGCTGCGGTAGGCGGGTATAGTGAGGTGAGGTGAGAGAGTTTTACGGCCCTTTAACAACGAAGTTTTTGAACCGATGAAGGTGAATTGATATGAAGGAACAGTACATCATCAACGTCAGAATTGAACCCAGGACATCTCGCACCATAGACCCGCGCCTAACTGACTACGCTAGAGGCTGGTTTAGACACAAACCTTCCAAGATAAAATTCTGGATTCGGGTCAGTCAAAAAAATTGTAAATTTTTTCATTAAGGCGGTTCCCTATATAGGCTGCGTTTGTGTGTGTGAGGCAGAAAATCGATAAAGCGCAAGGTCGCCGCCGGCCGACGTGTGTAACGTAGTTTTGACCTCTACGTGCAAGCCACTCAACTGGCGCGTAGATCTGTACTAGTATTCATTTTCCTATGGGACTTTAAGCGGTGACCATATCATTTTATATGTGAGAAG
>PNEQ01088917.1:0-23414 GCA_003012365.1 Medauroidea extradentata | reverse complement strand
TCGAATATTTGAGCTTATGGCGTCATACACTGACGTGTGTGTTCTTTTCGTAGACGAACCATTTTGAAGCGCGTTGAGTACTTCCGTTAAAAAATGAATACTCGCAACTTGCTGCAACGCATTCCAAGCGCAGGTAGGGAACCCCCTTAATACTATGCCACCGGAACGAAAGTCCACATTTAGAAAGTACAGACGTCTATGTCACATCTCAGCCATTGAATATGTATACCTAGGTAAGAGTAATTGATGTCCTCAAACTAGTTAAAAGTAGTTATGAGGTGTTCTGGAGATAGCCGACGTTCTTGGCTTGGCTTTTGGTATCCATACCGTCGCTCTCGCGTTGACAGCGAATGTATTTAGCAGACAGTGAATGAACATTTAACGGAAAGACCTTCATCATACGTATCCAGTGTATGTGCAGATATGCATGTGTTAGTACAGCGCTCTGCAGCGTTCAAGTCGAGAACTAAAAGCAGCAAGAAAAAGCGCAGGAGGTGGTGAGGCAAATGACTTGTTACACACAGCAGATAGAATTGGTCCTCAGAGTTAATACAAGATATAAAATTGGAGCGTTCGCTTTATACCTGCATATTACACTATGTGTTCAAAACTGATTACATAGCGTTTGAAAAATATTCGCGCAACGGTTGAAATTATGCAATGAGTCAAGATGAGATTTTTTAACAATAGCAAACTATCTTGAATTTATGTCGATACCACGTACGCATTGAGGAGAGTAGGCCTATATTTCAATATTACGCAGTATAATTACGGCTATATGCTGGAAAAACAAACAATTCCTATCACTAGAGACCTGAAAAATTCGCGTTATCTTTTGGCCCCAAGCTAGAATTCCAGCAACTGTAAGTTCGTGCCACTTTCGCAATTGGCCCGTGGCTTATTTGACACTTCCTGGAAGTCTCTCATCCAATAGTACAGAAGCAACTAAATGCAGGCCTATATCACTGTGTCATCGAGCAGCCAGTGAGCAGATAATGTCTGCTTGAATACACAGGTGTTCTTGGAGGCTAGCCTACATGTCAGTGAACCCGCGAATTTTTCCCATCTCTACCTATCACTCTATTGTATTCATTTAAAAAACTTTTTTTTCGACTTTAATAAATATTGGCCGTTCACTTACAATAGTATTTTATATGTGAGTTAGGGTTGAGTCGGGCATAGATGGTTACGTACACTGCAAGAAGCAAATGATCTTACGCTCTTGACAGACTACAAGTAGTCATACTGAGAGGCAGGTTTAGTTGAGTTAAGGGCTTGTTCCTAAGTTTTTTTTTCGACTGGTGACAATAACTAAAAAATTTTTAATCAAAAGCTTTGAAAAAAATTTTGTCAATGTGAAGTCACACGATGCACAATACTGCAGATGCATTTTTAAAAATAATGTACCATTCGTTAGCAACAAAATTTTTTGCTTCATTTTTGCTTATTTTCACGACAAAAAACGTGGTACTTTGGGTGATAACATCTAAAAAACCGTTTAGTAAATTTCTACATAACAATTTAGCTACAAATTATAACATATAAGTTTCATAACTGTGGAGCGAAATTTTGATATGAGTATTAGGTAGCAATAAATAAAATATTTTCGAAATCACTGCAAATCTCGGTAACAAGGTCTTAAACTAAATTTTCTTAGAGCAACGAACTAATATCTTTGTTTATGTATGAAACAGAACGATTTTATTATTTATTCCTCCAATTGTGCCACCTAGTCAGTAGAACAAGACCTATATGTTTGTTGAAATGTGTGTAACATTTTTGCCTAGTAATCAAAATAAGTAATTGTGAGCATTTAAGCTTGAACACGAGACCTACCGCATTGAGGATTGTTTATCATCATCCACGACAACGACTGAACGTTAATGATTGACGCATCTCAATAGCTATGGCTCAAAATACATGACATTTTTCACAGACGTATACCAAATATTTATACGTATTTATTTTTAGTTTTTTGTAGAAATTATTTTTTTGGGATAGTCTGTACATATCTGAAACAATTTCTTTAAACTAACAACTACAGCTTTAATGTTAACTGTCACAAAAATTACAAAATAATTCAGGATAATTACAAACTACGATGTGCGACAAAATGTGCATTTGTTTACTTTCAAACAAATTATTATATATGCGGCAAACAAACACTCATTTGCCACGCTAAGTTTTTTGCCAAATAAACTACATCCTTTGTAGGGGCAACGAAACCACGTGTGTTGCTTTCGGTTGTGTTCCAGTAACAATACAATATTTTAGCTAAACCAAATATTTATTTCTCTGTATTCGAATAAATATTTGGTAAGAATTTATTTACACGCAGGAACTTTAGCTAAATACGACTCACGATAGTGACAGCATGTCGATCATAATCGATCACATAAATACTTTTAGATGCCATGCTAATTTTTTCTTTACTGATCCTATGTTCCTTCCCATAATAATGTATTATTTACACCCGTAAATTACATAAAAGACAGGATGAGTAGCTATAATTTCCAATCACGTGCAATTTATTCAATACTAAAGCCCAAAAATGTTTATTATTTGCTGAAACCATCTCTAAAGATAAGCAATACAGCGAGCATATTAAATCTTGTTATTTTTTTAGTATTTCATTACTCTACAAATGCGTTGTGTTGTCGTTTTCAGAACACTTTGAAGTTCATATTTACGTAGGGTGAATGCCACAATGTTTCGCATGAGTGATTAGCTTTTGAAACTAATTAAATCAGACGTTTCATTTGGCGCCACAAATTCGATTACGTCTGGCATATTTACACGCTATTTCATACCACTTGTAAATTTATCGACACGTCAGACTATTATTTTTCAGTGGTCACTGGAATTAGCGTTATTTCACGTAGAAAAAAAACTACGAAATTTATTCAATTATGTACTTATTCATTCACAAGAACTTCATCGTTGAACATATTTGAAAATCTCATTTATTATTAACTTAGTGTTAGAGTTATTAGATTTAGTTGATACTAGGTCACGTGAATGTACTCGTATCATAATATAGATGTAAATAAACGTAAAATTTCTCATATTTTATAACCGCACAATATTTAATGTGTTTACTATCTTAAAATCACATTTATGTTCGCTTAATGCAGCTTTCAGAAAATTCTAGGAACATTTATAAGTATATTCTAATAAGTGACCTATTAAATGTACATATATAAAGACAAAATTAATTTTTATAACTTTTACACGTTCCATTATTTGATTGTTGTAAATAAAAGTATAATTATAACGATGATATAATTATTTAATATACACTTATAATTTATAAAATCGTAGGTTAATAAAAACAAGTACTATTATATTACAATTAATTTCAATTAATTAAGATCAATAAATATACTTCTAGTTCCACGTTGGTTAAGCAACTAGGTCTAAATTAAAATATTTCTAATATAATTTCACATTGAGCATTTAACATACCTCAAATTGCCAAGGAGTTTGTTGAAAAACAAAATTCTACACACCAACGAATTGTTTTTCAATATTTTTGGGTGATTGCTTGTTATGTAAATATTTTCTGATGGTATTGTAGAACAAATGGATTAAATTCTGCTAATTTTGCAAGTGCGGCATTTGCAGTGTCCAATTTGTGACATTTAAGTGTTGTAACTTGACTTGAATAACATTGCAAAATATTATGTACTTGTAACGTTTTTTTATAAAATATTTTTATTGGGTTTTTAATAAATAAATAAATTTGATTACTCTTCCTTAAAGAAATAGACCACTCACGATCGATTCGAACTCATATCTCCAGCGTCGGCAAAGTGCTAATAATTTCAGAACAGACATTCTTAAATCTCAAATTCCTCCTTACGCGGCAACCTCTTCTCGGGCCGAACTCGTAAAGATGTGAGTTCTAATCATTAATAATCGTATTCTGCAATCCGTCTTTTCAATAAATCTGAAAATAATTACCAGTGGATTATTAACTAATCCACTTAAGAAGACGACCTACGCATATATTTCGATGCTTAATGTGTTTTGTGTTATTTAAACACTTTTGCTACCAATTTTTTGCTCGGTTAACATCGCTCACGGAAGCAGATTACAGTGTTGATAGGAAACAATTTCAAGAACGGACTAATTATTGGAATTTTCTTTAATAAATTACGTTTTGTACGCACAAAAAAAAAAACAATGCATGTGGTTTAAACTCTGAAGATGTTTAAAAATTATGCTCACTAAGCAAACATTAAAAAGTGTTATTTGTAGATAAAGAGTTGAACTTTATGTATATGTGTCGTATCAGATTCCTGTGAATTTATCAAAGTGATTTAAACTGAAGTAAAATGTGAGTCCTGACTTCTGCGAGATTTTTTTCACCGAATATCATCTACCAGTTATCCGGGCTTGTTGATGTAACCTGGAATACAAACACAAGATTTTGAAACTTCAATCAGGTAACACTTTATTATACAATTATTTATACAGTTTATGCTAATGACACACCAGTTCCCCTTGAAACGAGAGGAATTCATCCACCTTTTGATCATTCACACAACTAAATTTTGTTGTTCGCTTGTGTTTAAATCTATGTGCGTTATGTTAAAACGTTCACTACTCTGTTTGTTCTCATTTATGATTGCTTACACATAATTATACACTTGTAAAACTCTCGTTTTAATCGTATTACGTCCAAAATTATTTTCGTAAGCGATATTTACTTCACTGCTAAGATGTACATTAATACTAGTCGTTTTAGTAATTAATTTAAGGGTATTAACGTATATATAATCGCAACATTCTTTGGCCAGCGAAAAAAACTTATCACGCTTCAGAAGGAACCAGTTTTTTCTTGTTAGTCTTGTTTGAAGCAGGTCTCTTTAACGTAATTCCTCTAATCCGGCATTTTAAACTGTCTTCTATTTCTTACCATATAACTGTTTTAAATAGTATTTCTTTTGATTGTAGCATATGAGTGATTCAATTATTGGTACAGCTGCTGTCTGATGTACACATTTGATTTTAATCTATTCAATACAAGCAACGGGTTGTTATTGCCAACAGTAATATGCTTTCAGGAATGTGTTTCGACACCCGGAGAAAGATACTGAACCCCAGAGAAAAGTTATATCTATTTGTTCGTTCTATGTAGCCTCGTAAACGATGCCATATCTCTATCTTTCACTGTATCTCTCTCACACACCCAAGACCGACTCTTCCCTCAACGGGAATACCTCCCCTCCTCCTGCAAGAGCACCATTCGAAGGCACCATATCCACTGCCGAGTGCAGCTTCGTAAACGACATGAGTATCAACCATTACACGGAAAGTGTTTAGCTTTGAATCACGTAAATGCAGCACTCGGTTCTCGCGCAGCCAGCTCCTCAAAACACAAGCGGGAAGTGCGTGGGAACCTTTCTGTTGTTTCTGTAGTCCATTACCATTTCTCTCTCCTCTGCTCAGGGGAAAGTGAATTTTTTATTAGGGATTTTTACGTCTCGTCGACAGAGGTCGTCACAGATGGTGGTAACACACCACATTTACACAAGAGCAATATCTATAAAAGGAGTCAACCATGGCTTATGTTAAGGAGAGAAGGAGAGAGAGATTTTGGTCAGCTCTTAACATAGAGGACTTTAGCGCTTCGGTGGGGAGTGACATGGTGTGAGTTTGGAGTAGCGTCGGAATGAATGGACGGGGGAAACTGGAGATCCCCGAGAAAAAACCCGCCAACCAACGGCATCGTCCAGCACGATTCCCCGCCGGGAATCGAACCCGGATCGCCTTGGTGGGAGGCAAGAGATCTGACCTCTCGGCCACCGCGGACCCCTGTGTTAAGGAACCTTCCCAGCATTCGCCAGGAGGCCTATGCTCGAGTTTTCAGTCGCATGCGACTTGGAAGCCGAATAGTGTTTTTCAAGACATGGAGATTATTTTATCTTTCGGCTCTTCACTATTTTAAGTTAAAATAAAAAAGACAATCTCCATATCCTGAAAAAGAGCACTTGGCTTCCAACTCGCATACGACTGAAAACTCGAGCAGGAGCGATTTCGGGAAGCTATGGGAAAACGAAATTATGATAGCTGGAGCAGGGGATCGAATCCTCCTCCTTCCAAATGAGAAGAAAAAATTCAAACTGTGCATGCGAACACATGGAAGTCAATGGAAAAATAGTTAGGATCCGAACCACAAACATGTGGTACATTTTCACTCGTATTGTGTGCAGGTGCTGGGATCTGTTTCGGTAGTAAGTGCCCAAGATATAATATGTTTCAGTGTCTACAAAAAAAACTCTTTTAAAAACTAAAAATCATAGTAAACATGTCTTTCGATTAAGGTATTTCGACTCTATTTGATATTTAAAGTTCATAAAATTATTTTAAGTACCTAATCAAGTGTATGAACGCTTGTTAGGAATATAAGTGTAATGTACGGTACGGCTTGTTGATAGCAAGGTCATTAGAGACGGTCAACAACATTACACGATGGCAGAAAGTGGAAGAGTAATCAGCTAAGTCTTTTGTGAAGTAACCAGTCCAGCATTCGCCTTAAGCTATTTCGGCAGACCATTTTTCGAAAGCAATACATTTACGTTACATACACGTTAATTTCGTATTTAACTGCATGCACGATATTAGGTAATGTTGAAGATTTGAATGTGCGTTCAGATAAAGCAATATTTCATGAGTTAGTTTTTTTCTTCAGATAATCTATAACATTTTTATTGCAACTTAAAAAAAATAAAATATGTCAGTGCATGTACGCCACCAAATTTAATTTATTTCTTCGTAGCAACAATATTTGTTTCTTTTATTTTATCGTATCAGCAAAAACTTTTACAGTGACTACTAAACTACAGGTTGTATAGATAAACATACGTTTTCCGAAATATTACCAAACACAATATACTTATACGTTTACCTAAAACTAGATAGTAAAATTCGTTATATCTTATTTTATAAATATTCGTCGGCAGGAAATCATAAAATATTCACATATACATAACTTTTATAATACCCATTATTTTATTACGGTAAGACCAATGTGTAATATTAACTGAAAAATATTCAGTATTTCGAACTTTTATGTCTTTACTATATTCAAGATGATGCCAATTTTATTCTACCATAAATTAACAGTTATCGTATGTTCAGAGACAGAAAATTATTTGTTGTAAACATCTAAAACCTTACAGGTTCAGGAACACGTTACGATTACATAATACCCGCTTTGAAAAACGTTCACACAAAGTTAAATTAAATTCTGGTCAACTGTTTTTTCTTAAACCTTCTGAGGTTTCAATTTCATTAATTTTAAACAATTCACTGCAAAGTGAAACTGATTAAGTGTTTTATATAAACTTTTATCAACAGCTATTCTACAAACAGCCCAAACGTCAGAACTCTGCGCATTTTCAATACCTATACCAGTAATGGGATCATTCTTCAGTATAACTAGCGTATATGCTCTAATTTACGTAAGAGCAGAGGATAAAATTTGAAATAAGAAAAAAAAATTCTGCTAAACAAAGGGGTCACTTTTTTTTTTAAATAATCTACAGAATTTGGGTGGCAAAAACGAGATGGATGGTGCTTAAAACGCGAATATTTTTAATAATATTCTAATAACTAGTTTACAACAAGCCATAAAGTAAGTTTATATATGAGTACAACATTCACGTACCAACTGCTTCTTACAATAATTGTTGATCCCGAAAAGGTTCTACCTTCAGAATCAAAAAGTCAATGTTCTGCGAAAAGCTATTTTTGATTGTACTAACACTTTTCGCATATTTAGTAACAGCACCATAAATATGCAGATAATTATATGCAGTACAGTATTTCTTGAGCAAAATTTAATATATGCCGCAGCTGAAATAGTTTTCATTCTGATTCTAATTTATAATATTGGTTCAATAATATGTTGTTACTAGAACTTTACAGTCGCATGACGTTTTTTATTTCATTTTCAGTTTGTCACAAATTTCGTAACGAAACGAATCTGTTTTAAATAGTTTTCTAAAACAAAGCTAAAGATATCGTAAGAAGATATTAAAAATAGTAATATATAGAAAATATTTTGTTTATGAAAATACTTCTCTACAAAAAAAAAACACAAATAAAGCGACATTTATGGTACTCTTTCTACTATTCCTACAACAAAAATAATTAATTACTCTACACAATATTTTGCTGCTTATTTTTTTTACTGAAGGTTTGATAAATGCGAATGTTACAGTCGAAGCGGTCATATTTTAAGGAATACTATCGCCTGTAAAACAAAAACAAAACTTTTCCTGTAGTATTTACTGTGTTTACTGTTACAGAATCAATCACTAACTCTATTACAACCATTTGTTCTGTTCGTGCCTCTAAGTTCAGACGTCTGATTCGTAGTTGATTTGACAAAACCTGATTGCTGTCTGTATTGTAACAGAATCATATTCCCAAAAAAAAAAAAATAATAATGTTTCTTGGTGTCCATAAAAATAAATGACTTTCATATATGTACACAGTATTATTAACCCGGTGTTTTATTGCAACATTGGCAGGTATTAATTACTGTACGGTATAATTATTATTTTGTTGGAAACGAGTAAGCATGAAGCAACAGCGGAATTCAAATGTAAAGGGGGCGGAAGCACTTCGAATAAACCCACAGCCAACATTGATGTACACTGCATTTTCGAAGTGAGAAATAATTGGCAGCTACACTACGACTACTCTGACTAGATGATCACTGTTTACATTTTAACAAAGTTTTCATTTAGCCATTAACTAGCTTTAAGTTAATCTCTGTTTTAACTTGCACGCGTAAAAGCAATATCAATAAACTATAAACTATAAAACATAAAATGTACACCAATGCTGTTTGTTATCAATTTATTTATTTTATAACTAAAATAACATACGTATCTTTGTTTGATACGTTAAGTTTTGTTAAATTTAAAAAATACAAAAAATTAGAAAATATGTTTTACGAGATGGCAATTCAAACATAAAATCTTAAGCCAGCGTTTGATATCGTGTGCTCATACAGTACTAGCACATACCTCGACAAAAATTTAGTGGTATAATTGTTTCCATTGCGACAAGTATTTTAAGACTTTTACAGTCTTAAAAGATTGTCTGAATAATTCGAAGGTTTCATAGTTATTAATATTGGAGTATTATTTGACACACAAAATTCTTATCCGGTACCCACTTTTCGAAAATGCAAACCTTGACGAATATGAGCGAGGTATGATATTCACTCAGTTGTCAGAATTGGCGATAATATCCCATTTCAGAACAGAAAATTTATCTTTTGTAATGTATCAAGAACAATAATAATAAAAAAGTGAATTTGCAATCGTTAAATCGCAGAAAATTGTTTGTTTGTGACTACCTCAAAACAACAGTATCGATTTTCGACCTGTGAATATTTGGAAATTTCCCAGAAGAGTTCCAATACTCGCGTGAATTCCAGGCAGACCCACTTTTAGAACCTTTTGTCGGACACTACGCTGCAGCCCCCAGAACGTTGAATGTATTATCAGTATGACAATAACACACTTTTCAATTAAACAACCATGCTTTTTCAGAGAGAATGTTTGATTCTATTTGTTTCACATGCCTGACATTCTCGCATAGCCTACAGCGCTCGAATACCTATCTATTCAATACCGACACACGGACGTACTGCTGAATCACAGTTTTAATATTTTATGAAGTAACTAAAAAAATGTTTCCTTGTACCTGTACACATTACTGCATGAACAATAAATGACAAATTCATTGTAATGGTGTTGCGAATTATGTTTAAAGTGATAGTGTTAGCTCCATTAATTTGTTATATGTTTGTTACACGTTCCGTAATCATTACTTAAATTTAAAATATTACTACACTTATAGTTCTAAACATATTGTAATTTTACTTGTAATGTCTACTGGATGAATGTTAAATTTAAAAGATTAAATTCATCGATTTATTGTTAAATATAACTTGCTGCATTATGGCACATTGTATGAAAAGATAAACCAATACACAGTGTTACACTCCAATATGCAGTGAAAACAATGGTAATATCTAGGTGTAGAGGAAGGAAACACAAATTTCAGAACTAGAGTTGCAAAATTGACTAAATTAAGCAAAATATATTATACATAATATATACAGTAACAATCAGTCAACATCCATACAATTTGTGTTATAAAATAAGTTTGGTTAGAAGGTATTTATAAGGAATTCTTCACTGAACTTCTATAAGTTTCTATCAAATTGATACTTTGATATGCAAAAAAAAAGTCATTGAATAAGGCTAAACAACATCCTCAGTTATAACATAACCAAATAACATTTTGTGAGCTCTCCAGATATATAATTAATACTTATAGCAATAATACATACCTATAATTATAACAATTTATGTATATACAAAGTCTCTGAAAAATCAGAGTGTTTACTTAATTTAAACAACATGACCATTTGTTGCCATAGTAAATATTTTAGGATAGCAAATCTCAAATCATATTGTAACAACTTTGCAGTCAGGTTCGCTTGGGAAGGAGGATTTGGATAAATTAATATATGTCTTGAAAGTACAGTTCTTAATTTATTAAAATCTCTATAAACACTTAACATTAAGTATACAACAATTGCAATTCACTCTCTTTAAATGAAATTTACAGATATTATATACAGGGAATCTTCCTTAAAGTAGGGGTCGCGGTGGCCAAATGTTCAGATCATTCGCCTCCCACTAAGACGATCCGTGTTCGATTTCCAGCGGGGTCGGACTCCGCATTTTCGCATGAGAGAATCATGCTGGACGATGCCTTTGGTCGGCGGGTTTTCTCGGGGATCTCTCGTTTTCCTGCCCTTTCATTCCGGCGCTGCTCCATACCCACCTCGTGTCACCCCTCACCAGCACTGAAGACCTCGATGTTGGGCGCTTACCCAAAATCTCTCAAACTTTCTCTCTCTCTCCTTCCGATCGCATAAGTCTCTATCTAGAAACGTCCCGCAATGCACAACTACAGTCCAACTTGTTCTACCTCACACTTACATCATTGCAAGAGTGTCGCCGTAACCTCCAAGAGTGTCAGCGTAGCCTCCTCTTAATCTGCTGGTCCCACCTCGTCTCTCGCTGCCAAGTCCGTCGCAAACTCAGTAAAAATACCGCAATCACTCTGTAGCTGCTCGCAGTGGGCCGGTATTTATAGTCGCTTGCGACGACGACCAGAATATTCGCCTAGCTGGCCGACAATGCTGGCCGATGTAAGATGAACTTTCCAGGTGTTACAATAACATTCAATCACGTCCGAGCTAAATGCTGTCAAGGATGATTGACAGATATCCACCCTAACAGAAAGCTCGTGATATCAACCCGAGTGACCCCTGAAAGAGGGGGGGGGGAGGAGTGTCGCAGCCAGCCGCCTTGTCGTCGAGACTAGTGGAAGGGGGAGGTGGCCTGGCTCATCAGGTCGCTCAGCCCAATACCGTCGAGAGTGCTGACTCATTACAGTATTATACTTTATTCGCTACAATCATCAAACATAAATGAAGTAATAACGTAGGTATGTAAGTTTATCCACGTGAAGTCAGTACGCAGGATGTAATACATCGTCGGTAGCTAATTCGATATTTGACAGTGCTAATGCTTAAGATATTCAGAAACCGGGAGAGAAATTGACCAGGCTTGCATTAATTAAGGAATCACATTAGAATAATCCTGAGTTCTGAAACCCGTAGTAAACCGAAATCAGTTTAGCAGTACTTTAGTACTTTAGTCCTTCCGAACGTGTTTTCAGTCCGTTAACAACAACCCGTCTCGTGTGGTCAATCGTGTTATTGTAAATAATCCACCACTGCAGGTAGACGAGATAAAAAATCTCCAGATTATTACCTATGACAATGTTAGACATTATCAAAGGATCTTCTGCAAGCAATTGCCACTAGTAAGGTTTAACTGTTATATATTAATAAATTACTAATCATATAGAGCATATGCAAGCACTTAGGTCTTCAGTGCGTATGTGTTAATTAAGGTCTTCCTATAAACAGAGTAATGAATGTAGGAACGCAGGAGGAGGGGGGGGGGTTCGCAAAAATTTGTACGTAGATCTATATTCAGTGGTGGCTCGTAGGTTGTTGCCAGGGAGTGCACAAGCTGCAGAGAACTGTGCTAGCTGACGCTGCAGCCACTGACACGCTGGTATGTATGTTCCGCTTATTACTGACTGGTCACAACATAATAAGTAGCCAGTACATATTTCATAGTCATTGGTATACGACGGTGCGTTTCCACGAGTGTACAGTTCTCTGCAACTTGTGCACTCCCTGGCAACAACCCACGAGCCGCAACTGTCTATATTTAACAGATATGACACACTGAGTAGGATTAACTGAGCAGAAATTGCCAAGCGTTTAACTATCAGCCATTTATTTTAGGTTTGAAAATGTATCATCGTGGCAATAAGCTGTGGATTAGATTCTGCGTATTCCAGAGCGTTGCCTGTCCGTCAGCCAGGCAGACAGTACTGCGGCGTTGCTGAGGATTATCCCAGAGTTCTTTTTGAGGGTCTTTGGTAGGGAGGTAGAGAAACAACACATGTCTGCTTCAATATCCCGCCTCTTTTTTCACCCGTAAATGAAAAGTTTTATTGGTTGTCATTTATTTAAAGAATCGTTTGTTCATTTTAACTTCAGCAGTCTGAAAAATCTACACTGACATTTTCTGCACAGGCCGCTTATACAGTTGCATTAGAACAGAGTTGACTTTGTTACTAACCAAGTTACGTTGAAAAAAACCTTTGCCTATGATAATAACGTAAACAAATTATTGGTGTGACTTACAAATATTTTTATAATAAAACGTACGGAAGAGTTGAAGGAAATATTACAATTATACTAACGTATATCTTTCTATGAAATAAAAATGAACATTAAATATAAGTCTTCATATAAATAAGTTAGTAATAAAATAAATCTGCCACACCAAAAATTATGAAAAAATTTTAATTTCCTAAAGAAGCATTTAAAATCTTGTGTACACATTGGTAGACAAATACACACACATTTGGTGTGTGCGTGCGTGCCTTGAAATAATTGAGAGAAACATTTTGGTTAAGACGGAATACGTATGTAGCAAATGAAATTTGGGTACGTTGCAAACCGTCGAAAGTTTACAGATAACTTTAAGGTATTAAAATATGACGCTTGTACAGAAGACATTTTACTAATATATATTTTGTCTTGAATTGTAACCAATCATTTGATCACAGAAGCATCATGAATATATCGGACGATCGTGTATATAACCGCGACCACTGACCAGTGTTTCAACACTTATTCTATTTTTTAGCTGCTGGCAAATGAGAGTGTGGCGATTGAGGCACCCAAGCTGGGTAGGAAATAACTGAAGAGTCCACTGCAAAAATGATGGATGTCACTAGGAATGAATTTTTCAGGAGAGCATTTAGAAAGTTCGAAATCGCTATACTGAAACAGTGTACGTTGAAATGAAAACTGCTGTTACTCATTGACAGTTAGCGTTTATGCTATGAAATTCTGGTGGTAGATTCTACACCCATAGTGCTTTGTATTTCTATTTAAAACTCATTTTGGGCGAAAGAGTGACGTCCATCATTTTTGCAGTGGACTCTTCAACTGCAATTATAAGCAAATGTTTTACATTTTATTTCGGGTGTAACTGATACAAACAGAAAACCTGCGTGTTATGCAAGATATTTGTCCGTACATGAACAATTTAGCTAACTGTGAATTTTTCCTAAATTTCGTGCTATATTTTCCAATAATAAAGTATTAATATTTGCCATTTGTAGTAATATTCTTGTAAGTACACCAGAATGTATACAGCTTTTGTTCATTTAGTTGTAATGTTTTTGTTATTTATTTTTACTTTCATTGTACTTTGTCTTATCGGCAGTGAAGTCATTAGCTGCGGTTACAAACAACAGTACACAAGTAGAGGAACTGACAGATATTAGATCCCCCTTGACAAACTGTAACAGTATGTGGATATTTATAGGCAATCTTTAGATGAAGACATGTCACTTATTCTTGAATTTGCAGCAGTGAATCTGCGATACGAAAGTTGATACATGCGCGATGGTGGCAGCCCTGATCGGGTTGGCGATTTTCGTCACATTCCTTTTTATGAAACACGCTGTAAAGAAAGTTCATCGCAACAAGTAACTGCAAGTCATTGATCTAAGACAAACTGTTGTGTTGGAAGCCACATACTCTAACATGGACAGTTTTGTGAATAATGCAATGAGCTATTGGCGACCACTTGTAGGACTTTACGTGACATCATTATTCAACGTGTACACCATGTATTCGTCGCATGATACACAGCTCATAATAACTAGTGAAATGTATTTTCCTCTGCACAGAAGAAGCGGCTGGTAATTTAATTAAGTGGTTGGGACTCGGTCTTCAAGGTACGTTTTGTAGAAATGTGTTATTATTGCTTCTTTGTTCCAAATTGTTGTTACATCATTTTTTAAAAAAAAATATGTAGTTCTCGTGTTAATTCCACATTCTAATTTTTTACTCATATCTGTTAAATGGTATACGTTATTCCTTAAAAAGATTTTTTGAGAGTAAACTGAATTGTGGAAGACGATAGCCCATCTTCGAAACTGAATATTAAATAGAAAAAATAATAACGACAACTTAAGTATAATTTACTGCTGCAAAAATTTTTATAGCATTTACGACAGCCATTTAACTGCACTGAATACAGATTCATGCCATGGAAATTTTGGTAACGAAATAATATGGTCATGATCGTAACATTTTAAGGTTTAGGATAGCAGACTGCCTGAACACTCACTCAGTGATGAAACCAAGGTAAAGATCCTAAATACAGTGGTGCCTGTTTATTAAAGTTGACACACCTCAACATAACAACTCACAATTACCAATGCATGCGAGAATGACACCTTTTAGGGGCCTGTAGTCGGCCGGTATGAAGACTATTCTGATGTCTGTCTCTGCTTGAGACACGGGGACACCAAGATACTTCACTTCCAGGAATCACGGTCGTGACGAACGTCGAAACGGTGGATTAATATATGAATTGAATATTGCGCTAAGCTGCTCCGAAAATAATATTTTGTAGTTATTAACAAGCTCTCTCTCTCTATCTATCTCCTGCTCTCTCTTTCTTCACAACTAGTGAGTGTGTGAGAGATTTTACGTCTTCAGCGCTATGAGGGGCGATATGAGGTGAGTGTGGAGCGGCGCCGGATTGAAAGGGCGAGGGAAACTGGAGATCCCCGAGAAAACCCACCGACCAACGGCATCGTCTGGCACATGCGTAAATCCAGGGACCTACCCCACTGGGAATCGAACCCGGATCGCCTTGGTGGGAGGAGAGAGGTATGACCCTCAACCACCGCGGACCCCTCTTTCCCACTAGTATAAATTAAAAATGTTTTACGTGTGTCTAAATACGTATATATATATATATATATATATATATATATATATATATATATATATATATATATATAGAATAAATAACAGCAATCATTTTATGTATGCTATATTACACTTCCTATTTAGACGACGTCTAACTAGTATCATACGAAAACCGTAGCCAGTAACCGCATATTGTAAACAATAAAAAAGCGCAACAATATGTGTTTCTGTAGTTTTTCAGCATGTGTTCGATAGCAGCCTGAGATACCACACCAAGTGATAAAATCTTACTTGTTCGATGCAAACGTACGTTTATAAAGTGTCAGACCGTACAACCTTTAATTTGCAACAACAAAAAAACGCTTCCATGCAACCGGAATCTCGGATAGTGCGCCTGCCTGCCAGAGGAGACGGACATTCGACCTAAATTGAACATACCGGAAGGGAAACAAACGACAGTGCAGTGCAATCGGCCAGGCATGGGATGGATGAAGGTGATGCGGACAAGACGAGCAGTTCGGTCCCCAAGAATGGCGAACAGTGGATGAGCTCGTAAATAAGGGGCAGCGGAAGTGAGCTTCTTGTTTAGTGGGCAGACTGTCTGCGGGCGTGACAGAGGCTGGAAGAGGGTAGGAGCATGCAGCGAGGACCTCGGGACGGACGTTATGAGATTCACGTTGTTTATCTCCGGGCTTTCGAAGTAACGTCCGTTTAATTGAACCATATATCTCGAGGGGAAGTTAACGGTGTTGAGGCGTGGTACTTCGACCCTTGTATCTCCGTGCTGTGCAGTGATACAGTACTTCATCTACGTCCCTGTGGCGTGGTTAACCGCTAGCCGTAACTACAGCGCATGAATCATACCTGCTTGCAACGTGCACACCGTTGCTTCGGGTTCATGCTCAGAGAATAGCAAGCCCAACAATTCGCACAATTTCTGTACATTTTACCAATTCTTTGAACATCCAGTGTTAACATTATGTAACATAATGTATAGTTGAACACCAAGTAAACTATACAAATAGCGGAATTGACAAAACAAGCCCTTTTAAGAACTCAAAATATCGACTGACATTGATAAAAAATATAAAACACGTAAACTAAGAAATTCTCTCAGAACTGTCAAAATTTACACAATTTACTGAAAATATACGAAACAAAGTATATTCAACAAGCATTATGAAATTTCTATTGTAATTTTGTTTAAACTTAACTATATATACATAAGTAGGCGCATATAGGTGATTCTGGATAAACCACACACTTTTGAAACCCTAGTTATTTTTTTCTACTCAGATAATGTACTGTTTTTGCCACTTTTTAGTGTAAACTAAGAACCCCAATTAATAATAATCGAGTTGTATATATTGTGACTAACCTAAAGTGGACGTATGAAGTCTCAGTTAATAATATGTTTTAATTATCAATCGAGAAAATGTGGTCTTTGGTTAGTGCTCATTTTGTTATGCACCACCTGCATATGTATGCCTAAGCACTCTTTATAGAAATTATTTTACTATATTGCACATTTTTTGCTTTTATGCTCCTAATAAAATAAGTTTATAACTATAACTGTAGTTGGTATTAGCCTGTAAGATTAGGTATACATGAGAACTGTTATGATTTATATCCGACTTGAGCTGCTCGATAGTTGAGAAACTGATCTCAATATTATTATCAGAAGCATATAAGTACTCATATTCTTCGTTATGCCTTGTGCGGAGCTGTGTCTACGAAAAACAGTTTCTATTATTATTTGACGTCAATCTTGTTCGCATTGTAACAACTCCGATATGTAGGTTAGAAACATCTACCGGAAAAATTAATCATATTTATTAATACCTTTATTCCTATGCGCCTTATCGTGCTACATACAGCCTCATCAAAAATTCTTTGATCATTTAAAAAAAAAGCAGAGAAGTGTTACGGAAATAAAATATTTCTAAAATTTACATGTAAATCATTGAAAACAATTTAAATGATGATCCGGTAGAGGTGTGTGATCTGTCTACAGGCCGTCAGAACAGACATTAATGTAGTCTCGGAACATTTCACACGAGTTTTTAGTGTGACGATTAAGTCTAAGGTAGTTTACATTACAATATGTGTAATAATGCCCTACGCATTATACTATTAAGCTTAATTAATACTCTAATTAACTTTTATAAATTGCAATAACATCTCCAGAAAAATCATGTGAATACAGTAAAAATTTACTTAAGTTATTTCATTAATGCCTATAACTTTTTTCCCCCTCCGCTTCTTGGAGCACTGACAGTAACTGTTAAACTTTCTGCAGAATATACATTGCTCACTAAGCACTATTTATTTGTTACAAGATGATTATTTTAAAATTCTGCAAAACAAGTTCTAGCTATTGAAAACTACATATTTGCCGTATGCTCTATAACTTTAGATAGTTTGAGATTTTATTTCATATAAACTTGAATTGTTATTTGTTAAATATTGTTGTATGCGCATATAGGTAATTGGAATGCCATAGCAAATAACGCATACTTGAATAATTATAGCAATAATTTTTATTACCATTATTATATTTATGATATAATTACTTACTAACATAAATTCAATGAATTTAATAAATCACTGTAGGCTAACTTGATTATCGATAGTTATGTTCTTTACTTTTGGGCTTCAGCTGGGTCGCATGTTACATCGACAGCGTTTCAACAGACATTACGGCAACAATCATCAGGTCGAAAACAGGACCAGACTTGTTATTTATGAATATATATATATATATATATGTGTGTGTGTGTGTGTGTGTGTCTGACTAGGTGTGTCTGTGTGTGTGTAAACACACAATCACCAAAATGCTCACACACCAAAATATTTTTTTCCGTAAAAGCAACAGATCCTTACACAAGCTAACCTGTCACAAAGGAATTTCTTCTGTGTTGGAAGTAATACGAATATTTACTATGTATTGTATATGTATATCTGTATTACATTTATATATATATATATATATATATATATATATATATATATATATATATATATATATGATCATACTACCAGATTTTCTTTTAAAAGTGTCGTCGAGAACAGTTCTATTTTGTGTGTTGCAAACAGTCATTTTATGAATATAACGAGATAATAAAAAAAATTTCTTACTTACACTACTTAAATTGCAATATATTATTGATCCTGTTAGTGGAAGGATACCAATACGTGTTACGTAAGTGCTTAAATAACGGCCGAGACTATGTTCAGTAAGGTGTAACGTTAATCTGCTGAGGAAATAGTCATGAAAGTGGAGAAAAACAAGATGTGAATTTAGAAAACATATTGCTGGGACTGGATAAAGATTTAGACACGGGTTATTTGAAGCAGGACATGCTTTTCTAGGCAAGGATTAGGACTAAGTGGGTGCCGTTAAAAAGACAAGGGATTATCTGGTAGACAGTTTCATTCGAACCTGTTAAATAGGCCTTCACTATTTTTAGCGTTAGCAAAATAATTTAGTCTTGACCTTCGAGTTAATTTAACAATTAACTCTAGAATCTGAGAAGAAATTATGAAAACTTGTTTTGTAATTTTGTGTCATAACGGAACACATTTTACTTTCTTATTTCCTTGTCTCTTAAGAGTTTACTTTAAGTGCTTGTCCCCTTATTGTCCTTCTGTGCAATTTAACATCAATCAAATGCACTACGGTACATGAACTGCAGTGCCATGTCCCAAATTTCAGTTATTGTTAATTTTTATATATTTTAGCAGTTCAGTTTATGCTTAATTTTGGTATGTAGTCTATTCTGACACAACATTTGCAAAAACATCACAACAATCGGTCGAAAACTATTTTATCATATTTGGTGCACTTAATTGACATAAATCTTTTTCTTACACACTAAGTGTGATTGTCATTGAAAAAATGGTATTATGTCCCTACTTACTGCAATCAGACATAAAATTCGTATACCAACGTTATTTTGAAAACAAATAGAGCTTAATAATAAAAAATATACAATAACGTATACATTAGCTATACGTATGTGCCAAATTTTAGACAGATATTTGTGGTGTTCATATTACGTAAATTTTTATTCGTGGAATGTTTATTACAATATTTTTACCATATAAATATGGGTTTTTATAATTCATAATAATAATAGAAATGAAAATAATGTCCATATATTTACTAACGTGGTAAAGTTAGGGCTGTATGGCTTTGTCTACCACTTAAACACAAAATTAAAACATTCCCATGTAATGTTTGGTTTTATGGTACGGTAATTATGTCAGTCATTACCTATTTAGTTAACATACATACGTGGTCCTCGTTTTTTTAAAACTGAAATCATATTATTTTGTTAACGCTACTTACTGTAGTTCTGCTTACGCGCCGAATTACGGGAGTAAGAAACATAATAATATTAATTTACGTAGTGCAACTTGGCCCTGCAACAATAATATCTGCTGAATTCAAATATTAAATTATGAACTTTTATAATATAAAATTTGGTTTGAACTGGGCAAAATTTCTCAAATAAAAAAAATTAAATAATTACTTATTAATTTAGTGCTAAATTCCAAGCTGACGAAACTTCAGCATTTTAAACTAATTAATGCAATGCCTAGGTGATGAACTGTAGAATTTATAAAATGGTGTACGAAACCGGGTAATGAGTTTTTGTTTACTCGTGCTGAGCTATAATTGGTCTAACAGTTTTCTAGCTGTGATTTAATCTTTATCCGTAGAGTGATTAATTTCAAAACTGGCAGTAGTTGTAACACAATATCTCTCTAAATTCATGCTTTGATTATAAACTGAAAAAATTTCGGATGTGGTATGAATCCATATAATGATTTCCCAACTACGGCATGGAATCCTAAATAATTAAATAGTCGCTATTCTCACAATTTGGATAAAAAATCTGAAATGTTTTAGGAAAATGATGTCACATCGCCACAAACCCATGCGGTCACATTGACAGGAAAGTGATCTAATAAGGGTATTTAGTTTACGAAAATTAAGTCTTAAAACATAATTTGCAATTGTTTCTGTCGATATTGGAGTTTTGTTATTTTCAAAACAAAATTCTTTTGTTACAGTTTTGCTACGCGACTTCTGAAGGATGTCACGTGGCAAAAATTAAAAATTTTATATTTGCTTGGCGTAGTGTTAGTTTTATAGACATTACTTGTGACTACATTTTCCACCTGTACAAATTTTTTTAGCTCTCATAGTTTTCTCATAACGGCACGTCAAAGTCTCAATTTGCAAGTTACAGGAACATAGGATTAACAAAAACCAAGTGACTGACTCGAATGAAATAATTTACACTGAAATTAGACATAATGGGCAATATGCTAAAAGATAAAAAACACATAATGTATTTTTTTTGTACTTTTTAAAAAAATCCGAAAATAATGAAAATTTACCTCATTTATGGCAATTTTTAAAAAAGACAAAATGACTGTGTTGAGTGTTTTTAAATCGTTTAGCACATTGCCCATTATATCTAATTTCAGTGTAAATTATTTCATTCGAGCAAGTCACTTGGTTTTTTTTAAACCTATGTTCCTGTAACTTGCAAATTGTGACTTTGACGTGCCGCTATGAGAAAACTATGAGAGCTAAAAAATTTCTACAAGTGGAAAATGTAGTCACGAGTAACGTCCGTAAAACTAACACTACGCCAAGCAAATATAAAATTTTTAATTTTTGCCACGTGAACACCCTTAAGGAAAGATCGCTGGTTGTCAAGTTGTTTCACGAGGCACGACATTGCAAGGAAGTAGAATTCCGACGGGAGAAACGCAATTCGGTGAATATAGTCACTCGGGAAAAGTGATGCACGATCTATTTGTGAGGATTCGGTAAAATTGCACTATGAGGGTATAGTCTGCGTCATTTCTACAGAATATACATGCGGGAATACGGACAACTGCGAGAGAAGACGGCGGGAAGCAACTGCCGATTTTCCTCTGGCGCGGAACGTTAGAGATTTGATGTTAGCACATAAAGTAACGATATACTACTGAGCATATAATCCTGCTCAGATCTCTTTCTTTCCTATACCCGTCACCTGTGGCAGCGTAAACACCAAGTGAGAAAATATGTTTCGCTATTACAGACCATCTAATTCCGCTGGCGCAGCTTTTTTTATATATACATACACGCTGTCAGTAAACGATGGACTGCAATTAAAGATGCCATAGCTTGGATTAAAGAGTTGCTATCGGAAAATGTGTATTGTACACCTAAATGTCTACAGTTTTGTTTCTGTCTGTTTTAAGTGACCCCTACAGACGACAATGTCTACGGTACAGGAGAAATCAAAGTGCATGCTGCGATTGTGGGAAACAAAATCATCAGTGACCGTACAGAGACGTTATTAGAGGCAGTAACAGAATGCCCCGCCCACAAAGAAGTCACTGAATCAGTGACACAAGCAATTCCAAAAAAAAAACTGGCAATGTGTTACAGAAAAAGGGTATCGGCACCTTATGCATCTGCAGAGATGACAGCCGCAATTCAAGGGGCGTTCATTTATCGTCCGAAGAAATTAATAAGCCTTGAAAGTCGAGGATTGCACATCCAAAGCACAACAGATAACCAAGTGTTTCACAAGAAGTTAAAGTTCCATGGATACAAATTGAGAACAGTGTAGAAAATTCTACCAAATTATAAACATTTACGGCAACAGTTTACAAATGTAATTGTGCAGGGTATGTAACAAGACGAACAGTTTCTCAAGAATGTCGTATCCAGTGATGAAATGACTTTTTATGTGTCTCGAAAATTCAACACACACAGTTGTCGAATGTGTGGGTTGGAAAGCCCCCATGCATTTTTTGAACATGGACGTGACTGCCCCAAAATAAATGTGTGGTGTACTTTATCGAAAGATAGTGTATTTGACCTGTAATCGCTACGAATTATATTGACATGTTTGGAACAGTACGCCACACCACAGTTGGACAAAATGCAGTCACACGTATTTTCCGGCAAGATGGAGCACCCATACACTAGGGGGTTTGGAAGTGTAATGGTTCGTCAACAACAAGTTACCTGGCCGTTGGATTGGACGTGATTGACCCATTCCATAGCCCAACTCGATCTCCAGACATCACACCACTAGGTTTATTTCTATGAGATCATATGTAACTATGGCGGCCGATGTCCGAAAAATAAACAGCCGTGTAAAACATGCCGTCACTTCCATCTCACAAGAAATGCTGCGGAGACGAAGTCGTACACTACCTGGTGAAATATTGTGGGGGTGGATTTTCCATTGAAATTAACAATTTTCCGATAGCTTCTCTGTAACCCAAGTTACGAATTCCTTAAATGGGTTCTATAATTGAGGGGCATTCTGCATAATACACGCGCGATGAAGCTCTCGCAGAGCTGTACTCGACCGCTGCCAATACTGAAATGAACTATCTCACCCCTTCGTGGTATGGGAATGTACAGTAGCTCACTCAGTGTGATTTGGTTGTCCGCATAAAATGTTCTCATTTGGTGCTTTCTATCGATTGGATTACTTAAAGTTACTTTAAGTTAATTTAAAAAGTCCTCGACGTATACCCTGAGTCGAAGTACGGTTTTCTGTTTAATTAAGAAACCGCAATAAAAATAAATTTGTGCGCTGTAAAAATTATTTGTAAATTTACAGTTATGGCGTATAGGACTGTTGAAAATAGATATGTATAAATTGTTTCGTTTACATCAATGATTACGATCATATATATATATATGTGAAATTTTCACAAAACAAATATCCAGTGTGGTTTTCTAAAGAACTTATTAAATTATTGAAAAGTAAAGAACGTCTATTTAGATTATACAAAAAACACAAAACACTTGAGCATTACTCTCGTTTTTCTGAGATGCGAAAATTAGTAAAAGAAAAAATCAAAGCCGACAAAAGGAAATGGCAAGCTAGTATCAATGATAAATTGAAAAGTAATCCTGATAAATTTTGGAAATATATAAAAACAATGAAAGATGGTTACC
>PNEQ01088916.1:0-11238 GCA_003012365.1 Medauroidea extradentata | reverse complement strand
CTTTTCACCAAGGACTACCAGCAATGTTACAGCTTGTTTTGCATGTGAAAGTGATAACTGTGCAGTTTACTTGTGCAAACCATTTTTGCCACTACCACTAACTCTGGACCAATTGAAATCAGGTGTTGAGACGCCCGAATGTGTTGTTTTGGATAAATGTGATGGACTACAACATAACATAACTGCAATAACATCTACACATATGCAATGTGTACGGTTCGCTGTGCTTCTCATTTGTATCCTGTGTATAGAGAAAAACTGTTGCAAGAAATTAATTTCACACCGGCAAATTTTTTTTCTGATGAGTTATTACAAAAGAGAGAAAAAAAAGTAAAAATATATGCCAGTGAAGGTAATTCTTCTGATTATCAGTCAAGATGGAAGCGGCAACATGTAATGACGAGTCTGCAAGTGAAAACGAAGCTGAAATTTCTAGAAGTTTATTATGCTACATCAAGTGTCTTTTCGCTCGTCTGTGCACGAGAATGTTGGACATTCTGATGAAATCAGTAACTTTTCCATGTAGAAGATGACATGCTACAGACACCTCAAGAATTGTAAATATTCATTGTATATATTTGAATAATTTTCAATAAATTATTTTTTTAACTTAACGTTGTGTTTGTGAGACATTATTTCATGTGCATGTCATAACTTTTTTCTTAAAGAGCATCAGATGCAACAGTCCTTGTACACTCAATCAATATTTTACATAGCACAATATCTGCAAAGTATTATGAAAAAAAATTTAATATTATTAAAATTGTAATAATCATGAATGAATAATGTGATTGTGGTGACATAGCTCTGTGTATAACACATTAAGGTCTTGGTGGTACTCGTATTTTTTTGTAGTAGCTCAGATGTCGAGTTCATGTAAATATTTATTTTGAATCATATGAAAATGATTCAATTGCTCGCTTTGAGGATTCATGCGTGCATTTATTTGAATCATATGAAAATGATTCAATTGCCCACATTGAGGATTCGTGTGTGCATTTATTTGAATCATATGAAAATGATTCAATTGCCCGCTTTGAGGATTCATGCATGCACTTATTTGAACCATATAAAAATGATTCAATTGCCAGCTTTTAGGTTTCGTTGGATATAAATAGTAATACTATTTAATGTATGTAATCAATGAGACATATGTATGCTAAAAATTTTAATGAAATTAAATGTGAACATTTATCTGCTACAAAAAGTTATTTTTATATATACACTATTTAACAAGATCCTCTCGTCAATGTACTCGTAGCTCAGTGGGCTAGGGCACATGTCTAGTAACACAAGGGGTAGCAGTTCGCGCCCAACACCCGGCGAACTAAAAAATTTTAACTCTCTAAACATAAAATCATAAGGTCTATTCTCCCATATACAAACACAAGCAACTTCGACCTTACATCAATAGCGATACTAGAGCACTCTATCAGACGGCGATGTAGATGTTGGAACAAACATGGCGCATGTCGACTGCAGCACCACCTAGCAGTCAATGATGGAAACAAACTGCGACACTAGCGCCGCCTAGTAGCTAATGATGGAAAAAAACATGACCTCCCCAGCAGACGAAGAGGGAAATTTCAACGGAAAAAATTCCTTCCTGCAGGGAAAAATTCCCTCAAACAAATGACTGTTGGAAACAAGATGGAGGACAAGATGAACGATGTGACATGACATATGGCATAAGACATAACATAAGACATAACATATGGCATAAGACATAATATATGGCATAATACATAACATAAGGCATATGGCATAACATATAGCATAAGACATAAGACATAAGTCATAACATAAGATATAGTGTGACATGATATGACATAGTGTGACATGATATGACATAGTGTGACATGTTATGACATAATATGACATGATATGACATAATGTGACATGACATGTGACAAAATGGCCATCATGATGTAATACAAGAAGGTGGACTGATTCAAGATGGCTGCTGTGCACAACAAAATGGCCGCTGTGACATAATCCAAGATGGCGGCGGCTGCTCCACTGCTCCACAGCCTGAAGCCTGTGCGCCAGCTTCGGCTATTCCCTACTACTGATTGTTCTTCCTCATAAAACCTTGGCTACATTTGCAATAGCAGAGCCACAGCGCACAAAAAGCACTGCCACACACAAATCTCACAGAATACGATGCTACACTCGCATACCATGCGCCGAAAATAATGTTTGAGAGACTATTTACTGTATTAAATAGCTATGTTCTCCACTTTCGTAATTAAATAACATGAAAATATTTATTGTTGCACTCCGTTCTTGATAGATACATTTCCACAACTTAAAAATATTTAAATATACCAGTGTAGTATCTCCCTGCTTGTCGATTGAAAGCGCACAGAGCACGGCACACAGAAATGTTTTTAAAAATGTGTCAAGTACTTGTGCGTCATTAGTCTGCTGTTTTCCTGTGCATGTAGCGACTACCTTCAAGTAACACACGCAATGGCGCACCGAAGGGGAGATCCGCCGGGTCCAAACCCCTCCTCCCAGAACAATGAAGTCAAGTACCAAATGTATTTTCATGTTGTTGGTATTTGTACCTACTTATTAATTATTCAACTTACAATGGAAATATTCAATGTGTTCTACAAACCAATATGATAGGTACTAACATTCTTATTGAGTATGTCAAAGTAAAGAAAATAATATTATTTCCCTCAAGAAAATATATAATGGCAAAGAGAAATTGGGATGGCTAAGGATGCTTTCATTTTACTTTTTTTGGAAATAATAACTGCTTATTCATTCTTGTGTTTACACATCATCCTTACACTCTAAAAGCAAAAAAAAAAAAATAACAATACAGACCAAACAACGAGCATAAACAATGGCCGCCACATTGCACACTGAATTTCATGTACATAATGTTCAAAATTTAACCTGCACATACTTATTTTAAAATGAGCAAATATTTGTAATATAGAATAACATACTGTTGCATTCTGTGCCTCTGAGGACTGGGTGGTTGGATGGAAGCTGTGTCGAAACACTTTATGGAATAGCCAATGATTCACAAGCCAGAAGGCTACTGTGCGGGACTCAGGTCTGGGACCCTGGCTTGGGAAGGTCGTGTTGTTTATAAGCAGGCCTAGATGTCAGGGTGAGGTCTGTTACTGGTAATGTGTTAGAAGATCTAGCTGGCGACATTTCTTGCAGACAACATCCCTCATTCCGACAAAACCTGCTTCCATAGAACCCTGCGTTCCCTCACGGTGGTGGTAGTCACGCAGAGAAATGTCATAGAGACATGTGTCAACTGAGCCTTAACCCTATGATGCTCAAGTCAGCTCTGCAGCATTATTAAATGTATATTTTTAGAACCCCGCCAATTCAGAGAATCCCCGGAGTTTTGCCGAAGTATGTAAGTCCCGAATCAACAGATTTGGAGAGAGTTCGCTATTAGATGTGCTTGAGGATGGTGCTATGCTTGTGGAGAGAGACTGGTGAAGACATCTTGGTGACATTAAAGTCTACAATGAAGCTGCAGGCACTTTACCTTCGGAGCAGTATTGGAGGGAACCAGAGGACTGCTGCTGTGGGTCGATGGACAATCCAGTTCACCCGCAGTTTCCCGCGGTTTTCTTTGTTCACGGTGCCTCTTAGAATTAGCCATACCAGTGCCCTGCCCCCTTGGGCGAGGAGAGAGATCACACTCAACTACGGAGTACACTTTAGCTAACAGCCAGGTGGAACCGTCCAAACCCTTTGACGGAACACTGAACTGCGCCCCCGTCCACCTACCAAAGGAGAACAGGGGCTAGCGAGAGAGCCCAGTGCCACCAATCCCTGGTTCTCACCCACTGGCCTGCCCCCCGACTGAGATCCTCAGCTCAGTCACATCTTGGTTTGAGTCGGGGCCCATCTTACCCCTAACAGACACACCGGACCTGCTCCCGGACACTTTCGCAGCCAATCGTCAGGTTTTCTCAGGGGAAGGGTCCCCTCCAGGCCTGCCCAGCCTATAGGCAACCACCACCACTACGAATCCAACCCAGACCAGACATGGCAGATAACCATGCTGTGGGGCTAACCTGGTCGCCCGTAGTACTACCTAATTTCCATGGCATTTGTGAGTTTTCCAGCCGGACCACCTGGGTACTTCAGATCACATAGGGTCCACCTTTCGACGGGGAACCCACCAGGAGGGACCACCCTTACAGCCGCATGGCTCGGGCGTGTGACCTGTTTCCCCAGACCGCATCCTGTTCGTCCTTAACCATTACCTTGGTCTCCCACTTGGGAAATCTAGGCTTTGGGCCCCAACAGCCTGAGCACTAGGTAGTCTAATGCCCCACCTAATGGTTTCTGCTTGTTGCCATCTATCGGAGAATCCATCAAGGCAGATACCCCTTTCTCAGCTCTGAGGATCCGACATGCATAGGGCCCACACGCCAGAGCCTGCATCGGTTCTAAGATCCGGTGGCACCACGAGGAGGCTGCAGGTTAACTTGGGTGTGAGAGGTTTTTGTGTTGAGGGATCACGAAAGTGTAAAGCTAGCACCAGAGGCCGAGGAACCCACCCCGGTGTGTTACTTACCAATACTCACGAGCCCCGGAGAAACATCGCACCCCTGCGAGTGTGTATGTGGTTACTCCCTTCGGATACTAGAGCGTGGCACCGCTCCGACACCTCAAACACAGGATGTGCTATCACCACTTTGGACTGATAATGTTGTACATTGTCACTATTTGAGAGACTGTTGATTGGATGTATGAATGAACTTTTATTGTGATTTGTTGTCTTTGAATAACAGTATTTTCCTTGTGCTTTAATGATCAAAGTTAATTAACTTTTCTGTGGCACAGTTATAATTGTGTTCATAATTAAGGGTGTTGTGAAAGTTATAGTTGATTGATGTTTTGTGTATTTTTGTAAGCTTTGTAAGCTAGCAAATCAATAACTTAATTCAAATCTTTTATTTCTAATTATAAGACCTCTATCCCAAAGAGCTCAGAGAATTGCCCACATATAAGTTTTTGCTAAACTTGTAACACTGGTGTCAGAAGTGGGATAGAGGAGTTAAATTAATTTCATAATTCATTCTGTAAAGTAAATCATTACACACAATTACAATTTAATAAAATTGAGCCACTTTATATATTTAATGTTTATATTTCAATTGTAAATGTGGATGATTAAAAGAAGCTTGTAAGCAGAAATAGAAGCACTAAAAGCCTTTATTGTGGGAATGAGTGGCCAATTAAGTGGTCAAATAAAGATAGTGTAAATGCAAATGTTGATATTGTAATTTAAAATGTAGATAAGAAAATATATATTGTAGATGAAAAATTAGATAGTGTAAATGAAAATGTAGTTGAGAAAATTGAGAATGTTATTTATCTTTTAGACAAAGTAAGTGAAAAGTTAGGCAAAGTGAACAAAGTGGTGGACAGAAAAATACACGATGTTAAAGAGTTTGTGTATCAGAAAATAGACTATGTGAATGTGAAGGTAGGACAGTACATGTGTGACATAAGGAAGGAGTGGCAAGACTTTCGTCAGCATCAGGAAGGTAGCCATTTTTACTGGAGAAGACAAGGAAAGTGATGAATCAATACCTGAAGGCAGCGAAAGGAAGACCACGAAGTTTGAACCAGGCTGTAGTGTGATTCACAACCAGGCAGAAAATGGGCTCCAACATGTTTGTGTAGCTAGTGTGCCTGCATCGAACATTGGAAAGGCGATTTCTGTCAAGCCTGCTCCTTACGATGGCCAGACTCAGAGGCGAGAGTACCAAAATCAGTTCGAGATTGTGGCAGACATAAATGGTTGGTCTTACCAAGCAACATGCCTACTACCTAGCAGCTGTGCTGAGGGGACTTGCCCTCAATGTAATCCAGTCGATTCCAGAACATTAATGACTTTAATACTCGACAATAGTTAATGCCCTGGATCTGCGCTCTGGAGAAAAGTACTTACGACATGCCCACCATGCCCAACTAAGGAGCCTCACCCAGAGATCACGAAGAGACACTGCAAGAATTGTTGCAGGACATTGTGCGGCTCGCCAATTTGTCGTTCGTGTGATGTACAGAACAGGCACGAGACATCGTAGCAGTCGGCTTCTTCATCGATGCCATAGCAGATGTGGAGGTGCGCCAAGCAGTGTGCCTGGTCACTCCAAGGACTATGCAGGATGCACTGCCCAGAGCACAGGAGGTCGTATCAGCAAGAGGGCCTGTCGGGTGACGAGAGAGACAACAACCTAGAGAACATCCCGAAGAGAATTTAAACCATAATGAATGCAATAAAAGAACTAATTCACTCCAATTACACCCGACCCTCAACAGGGGCGACCAAGCTGTTCGAAATGTAGAGAATCCAGACACCTCAGAGCCCAGTGTGCACGATAGTTACAGTAAAACAGAAACCAAAAACTGTATGAGGCTGCCCGATCTGGCCATCCCTCGGGAAACATGTAAGCACTCGTCTTAAGGGGCGAAGGTCGGTGGCTGCGGGAGATAAGGCCCCAGTATTTTTCAGGTACACTTAGTTAAATGAGTTTGAAGCAATCCTAGTGGAGGGTAGTTGGAGAATGTTGATTGCAACATGGTTGTGGATACAGTAGCAACCATTACTGTTTCTCGACTGGATACCTTGGGGCAGTCAAAGGGCCGTAATCACAGGCAAACCTTTCTAACGACCATGGTAGGCGAGATCAAACAAGTGAAGGGGATGAAATACGTACAGTTGAAGTTGCATGACCTCTGCATTGAGCACAAAGTGTACATAGGTAACATCGCAGGTGAATGTTTATTGGGCCTGGATGTGTTGCACAAGAAAGAGTGCACCGAATCTATAGATTCTCGGTCGGGAGTACTAAGGGCTGGTAACCAAGAACTGGTAATCATGCTACGAAGAAAACTATACTCGCCAACCATCAGCCAATTAGTCTATTTTGAGACAAATGCTTTGCCAGTATCCAGGGAGATTGTTATCCGTGCATGCTGTCGAGGCAATTTTGTGTTGCGTATAGCTCTGGCCGAACATATGGGAAGGGGAAGCAGCTTACCTGATGAGGTGGTGGTAGCAAGAACATTGATTTCGCCAAATTCTGGAAATTTACCTGTTCGAATGGTTAACTTGTCAAACAGTGCAATACAGCTGGAGGAGGGGAGCATAAAAGGTGTGTGCAAACAAGTCTCCTAAATAACTTCAACCGACAGCGAAGCCATCAAGACAGGCGACCTTGATGGGACTATACCAGAAACGCTCAAGGAACTACAGACTAGAACCGGAGTAAACTTGAACTGGAGACAAGAAAAGGCTGTGAAAGAGCTTCTGAAGAAAAACAAGAAAACTTTCTCATGTGGGCCACTTATCTTGGCAGAAAATCCGGTGTACAACACCACATTGATACGGGAGATGCTAGTCTAATCAAACAGTCCCCAAGGCGACTGCCCCTGACTACACTAGAAACTGTGGATGACATCTTGATGGAAATGAAGGACTTGGATGTGATCGAGTCGTCGGTCGGCTCTTGGTCGTCACCTGTTTTGCTAGTTAAGAAGAAAGATTGGTTCACAAGATTTTGCGTGAATTGCCACCCATTGAAAGATTTGACCAAAAAGCTCTGCTACCCCCTCCTCTGGATTGATGACACACTGTACAGTTTGACAGGATTACAATGGTTCTCTAAACTTGACATGAAGTGTGGCTAATGGCAATGTGATGTTGCGAGAGAGGACAGGGAGAAGACAGTTTTCTCTGTGCAAGGTAAGGGGACCTGGCAGCTCAAAGTCATGCTGTTTGGGCTATGCTATGCCCCTGCTACCTTCGAACGACTAATGGATATGATCCTACCTCTAGCTGTTTGACAAGTTTATTTGGATGACATTGTGATCACAGGTAAAACTTTTGAAGAACACTTTAACAGATTAGATTCCATGTTACACAAAGTGGCTGCTGCTAGTCTGAAGCTGGTTCCCAAGAAGTTCCACCTGTTCCAAAAGAAAGTTAGCTTCATAAGGCGTGTGGTATCTGTTGATGGAATCCAGACACACCCGGAAAAAAACAAGGGCAATAAAAGACTGGCAACAACCAACGGACAGGACACAGGTGAGAAACATTCTTAGGCTCTGTGCATATTATTGGCATTTTGTGCATGGATATACTACAATTTCCAAGCCACTACATGAGCTTACTGAAGCCAAAAGAAAGTTTTTGTAGACCTCTGTATGTGAAACCTCTTTCAGAAAATTAAAAGAAGTGTTAATGACCCCCCAGTATTGGGCTTCCCCGATACTAAAGGTGAGTTTGTATTGGACACAGATGCAAGTGATATAGGTATCAATGCTGAGCTATTATAGGTTCAAAATGGAGTAGAGAAGCTGCTAGAATATTTCAGCGAAGTGCTGCAGAAACCAGAGAGAAATTATTGTTTCACTTGCAGGGAGCTTTTGGCAATGGTTGAGTCCATATCACATTTCCATCACTACTGATATGACAGACACTTTACTACGAAAACAGATCAAGCTGCTCTACACTGGCTACTGAACTTTAAGAATCCCGAAGGACAAATAGCCCGATGGATACAACACCTTCAAGAATACAACTTCGATATACAACATCGTCCTGGTCGTTCCCATAATAATGCAGATGCATTATCCCACAGTCCTTGTGACCCTAATTGTCGCCATTGTGAATGGCAAGATGAGAAAAGTAGAGACGTGCGCTATGTTAGAACAACAAGGCTTCAGGCATTAACGGCCGATGGGAAGTACTCCTGTACTGACGAAAAATGACCCGGACTTGTGCCCAATACTGGACTGGAAAGTGCAGGACCACTGGCCAGACAGGCAGGAGCTATCTGCAAAGAGTGCTACAACTAAGACATATTGGGCACAGTGGAATTCACTTGTTCTGAAGAATGTTGTCCTCTACCAGAACTGGAGAGCAAATGTCAGTCATGAGCACCTACAGTTGGTCCTCCCAGAGAACAATATCCCATAGGTACTAAAGGAGCTTAATAATTCAGTGTCAGGTGGTCATTTCGGCATTGATAAGTCACTAAGCACGGTTCGAGAGAGGTTTTAGTGGCTTCATTGTCATGAAGACATCGACAAATGGTGCCGATTGGGTGACGACTGAACGACAAGGATAGGTCCGAGGGTCAGAGGCCGAGATCGTCTCCAGAAGTATAATGTCGGTGCCCCATTCGAGAGAATGATGGTCGACATCTTGGGTCCCTTGCCAGTTTTCGAGAGAAATAATCGGTACTTGTTGGTGGTGCAAGACTACTTCACCAAATGTCCAGACGTTCTTCCCATACCGAATCAAGAAGCCAGCACAGTGGCTGATGCACTGGTCGAACACATGTTTTCAAGGTTTGGGGTGCCATTGGAGCTTCACTCGGACCAAGGGCTGAATTTCGAAGCAGCCCTCTTCCAAGAAGTGATGAAGATAATGGGTACATAGAAGACCCGAACTACTCAGCTTCATCCACAATCTGATGGAATGGTCGAATGCCTAAAACGCACCCTGGAGCAATACCAATCCATCTTCGTTTCTGATAATCAAAATGTTGGGGCTTTACCACTGTTTCTGCTAGCATACTACTCTGATGTTCTTGAAGAAGCTAAGGTGATACCTGCATGGATACTTTTTGGAAGAGAGCTCCATTTCCCGATCGACCTGATGTTCGGACGACCAACGGAAAAAGACCAGATTGCATCCCCAATCTATGCCAGCGAATTTCGTCGCAAGTTGGTTCACACGTACAGCTTTGCTCGGCGACACCTTAGGATCAACACCGACAGGATGAAGACCTGTTATGATAGGAATGTACCTGATGAAACATTCCAAGAAGGACAACTGGTTTGGTTGTACAACCCTCAGAGAATGAAGTGATATTGTCCCAATCTGCAGAAGAACTGGGATGGCCTGTATAGAATAGTGAAGAAGATCAATGATATGGTGTTTCGCATTGTTCATCTATGCTCTCGAGCGATGGGACCTAAAGTTGTACACATCGACAGATTGGTCATCTACAATGGACCTGAGGCTGCTGTGTCTGTTCGGCACGAACAGGCTTAAGGAGGAGGCAGTGTTACATGCTGTGCCTCTGAGGGTCGGGTGTTTGGATGAAAGCTGTGTCGAAAAATCTTATGGACTAGCCCATGATTCACAAGCCAGAAGGCTATGTGGTAGTAGTCACACAGAGTTATGCCATAGAGACATGTGTCAACTGCGTCATAACCCTACGAGTCTGGCCTGCGAGTCTAAAGTCACATCCGTAGCATGACAAAGTGTATATTTTTAGACACCTGTAATTTGGTTAATCCCCAGAGTTATGCCGAAGTATATAAGCCCCGAATCAACAAATTTGGAGAGAGTTCGCTATTGGTAGTGCTAGAAGAAGGTGCTATGCTTGTGAAGAGAGTCTGGTGAAAACATCTTGGTGACATTAGAGTCTAGTGTGAGGCAGCATGCAAATACCTTCTGAGCAGTATTGGTCGGAACAAGTAGACTGCTGCTGTTGGTCGACAGACAGCAAGGAGGTGCGCGACGGGTGTCGAACAGAAGACCTTAAGGCTGTTCAAGGGCCTCGGGCATGTAATGAAAGTCAATGTAATGTAAGGAATTCATAATGTATATGTAGCAAGTATGTGTTTAGTACCTATTTAATAAAGTTTCGGGACTGAAATAGCTTTCGTTTAATTTATTTTAATGAGAATACTGTCCTAATATAATTCATACAAATCAGAACTATTTTCTTTCCTTTAAGTAAAACTTGAAGATAAATAACTATTAAATGTAGTCAAGATCAGAGCCTGACAGTTTCATTTGGTTAAAACCAGCAGATTAATTTTTATTTAGTATTAAACATCATTAATATTTTAGCAGAAAATTTATCCTCCACGTTGCATACTATATAAATTTAACTGAGATTTGTTATGGATTAATACTACCATGATGCTCTAGCCAAGACTGTGCACTTCACGCTGATGTGTGGTTTATAAATGTACGATAAAAAATACAGCTGTGGTGTATGAAAAACTGAAGACATGTGCTGTCCTCGCGCGAGACACCGACATCGCCGTAGTTCCGAACACGACCCTCATTTCCGCGTGGCCGTCGGCTGGCGCTCGAAGCGAGATTTCTTGGAACTACCTCCAGGCGCTCCTACATCTCGCTATCAACTCTCCCGCCGCACCGGCCGGCTAGTTTCACGGATCGAATATCCGTGTGCCGATAGTACGGGGTAA
>PNEQ01088915.1:0-11238 GCA_003012365.1 Medauroidea extradentata | reverse complement strand
TCTGTGCAAGCAGGAGCCCTCTGATTGGCCGTTAGTGATCCTGCCAGCCAATCACAGCTTCAGCCAATCACAGGCCTCCGCCGTTCCGGACCGACAGAAAACACCACAGCTAACTTACAGCTAGCAATTTCTATAATTTAAACGTGTTAAATTGTGAGTGTACAGTATAATAATAATTACCTAATTAATAAAATATAGCGATGTAATTTCAACAGCGGCGCTGCCACACTGAAGGCCAGGAGTAGAGAGGGCCGCTATATATAGGGGTTTCAGGGGGCCTGGCCTGTGATTGGCCGCTGAGGCGGCCAATAGGAGAGAGGCATGTTCTCATTGACTGTCCTGACAGCCAATCGCAGCTGACCTCTCCTGATTGGCTGATGTACTTGCCAATGATGGTTTAGCAGCACCGATTGTGTTACGTATCTGTTGTCGGCCAGTCTGCGTGCCTGTCTGTTGTCTGTCTATGCTGGTGCCGCGGGAGCGTCAAGATGATTCAGATCCAGGAACCGCACGAGCGACGTCGGTTACATTTCTAACCAGTCTCCAAGAACAGATTAAGGCTTGAATTCGATAGCAATATTGAATTATTATATTCTTCTCTTATGAAAGTCTCGGAAGAAAAATGTGGAGTAAGGATTATACCGCAAGTTATGGTTACCTTACGCTACAATACCAACATGACGGTTAAACGTTTACTACACATTTAGGCTGCGATAAGTCAAACAAATCAATAATATTAAAAAACGTTTGATTGATTAATTGTGGCCTAAATACACGATAAAATTTCAGTTGCCATACTGGTACTGCAGCACCAAGTAAATAGAATTTGCGGTATAATCGTTATAAGAATTTCATAAAAGCAAAAAATTAAATACTTCGGTGTGGCGGCTGAAACCAATTCTGAAGGTGAGATTTCAACGTAACACGTGGCTATGTGTTTTACTGTAGTTAGTATTTAATGTGGCCGTTATACTTAAGTAATTAAGCGTGTTTTTCTTTTCGAATCCAACACGCGCGTTAAATACCGCTTCGCCTCTGAGTCCAGAGCACTAAACTAGCGTACAGGGGTTTTATAGAAAGTGTTTTACAAAGGAACTTCAAACGGTGACCCTATTATTTTATCTGTCGAAAGTGCGTGTTATAATCCAACGCAGGTCTCCGGCATTTTGATTTATGTCCAGCTAGTACCCGCGACTTCGTTCATTACATTTCCTATTAAATGCGACAGTATTTCTGAAAAAAAAAAAAAAAAATAATCTTTTGAAAAGTGCTAATAGGTGCAAAATGATGTTAAGGGTCATGTCCCTTTTAGAAACTGTTTTGCCCTGTACCATGTTTTTCCTCCCCTAAAGTATAATTTGTCTTGATAGAAAGATCGGCTAGCGCACGCTAATCTCAGCAGATTTTTTTCTTTAGCTAAAATAAAAATTTTTGTGTGGCATTTTCTGCCCTTATACGTTGTTTCGACCTCCTTCGCCCCTTCCACCAACTTTACCAGCAGAAATCGTCGTGATTGCTACAATTCACCAAAATTGCATCGTAAATGGATGACTGGTATAGGAACGCATAGAAAAAGAACAAGCAAACGTTAATTCTTATGGTATAGGCTAGTAGTCTGCCCGTGGCATTGCCCCCGTGTATTACTTGTAACAGCTAATATTTACTTTAATTGAAGGATCTCGTTGTACGCCATATTAGTAGCACGGCTTTAATGTGTTCGGACAATCAAGTTGTAGGTTGAGTTTACTCTGCATCAGGCCAAGTGGCTATAGCTGCCCATGTGATGAACTGTAAGTCTATCCCAGCCACCATTGACTAGCCCGGGCGTTATTTAGTCACAACAAAACAGACCAAGTATGTGAGAGTGTACTCAGATAATATAAGGAGCATACGTAATATGACGAATCATTTACCTCGAGTACAACCATTGATTACGTGGTCTCAATACGTGCCATAAAAAGTTAATAAAAAATTAACACAATATACGATCACTAGGCGCATAGAAGTTGTACAACAAAACAATAGTAACTGTGTAATGGAATCGGGAATTTGCAAAAGAGCCAAGCCCACTTTTATAGTGAATTCAGGTTATACGATATCCCGACTCTCCAAAGCATTTCCTTGGCTGTCAGCAACAAAATTAACCAAGCCCAATGAAAGGAATACCTTAAATTACTAGTAAATATATGGAACTTGCAAACGATACCAAGCCCTGGACTTAGGACCTTCAGTTAAAGATACCAAGTCCTGGACTTGGTACCTTTTGTTAATGAAAAATTATATGAAAATTACAAGGGCATTGTAATTCTTTATTTTAAAGAGTACTATTACTTTTCAAATAATGAATATTGCTATCATATTTAAAACAGTTTATGTACATGGTGTGTGTCTGTACACAAACTATGTAAACAAACATCGTCATATCTATACTTTCATGTATTTTTGACAGTTGCAATGCAGTCGGCACTCCAGTGATTGGTACATGTGCAGAAGGCTCATAATCTATCTACTTTACCTTTAGTGCATTGTTATAGATGTTGATACCACTGAACTTTGTTTTGTATTTTTTTTGTATTTTGTTCTTGTGCAACTGTAAATCCAGTAATATTGTAATGGATTTACATCATTGTTGTTGAAGAATGTTTCCATGTTGTTTAGTAGTGTTTCACTAGCATATACCACGGTTCCTATAATCTACGCCAAAGAAATGCATTCTCTGATAGTGTAATACATAACATTGCTTTATGAGTGTAAGGTACCAGGCGTGAGTGTTTGCAAAATAGCTTTCCATGTATCGTATTATTAGTTTTACACTAGAATATACCAACATTGCATTAATATCTATTCAAGTCAATATGCTTTATGTGTAGTTTGTTAGGATGGAACATACTTCTTATGCAAAAGGTAACAAAGCAACTAAATTCATTAATTAAAAAAAATAAAAGAAAAAAAGCGTATCTGTGTGAATTATGTTTCATATTACTCCACACAGACACTACATTTTCAAGTTATTCATTGTAGATAACGTGTTTCATTCTCAGATCCACTATAATAATTCTTTTGTTGTTCCCCAATAATCTACTCACTTGTTCTTGGTCCCGTCTGCTAATTCCTGATTCAATTGCAAAATATTAATTCCTGCATAAATTAATTATCTATGGCCATACTTGCGTTTTTGGATCGTCTGCTTTGATAGCTTTACAAAGACTACATCCTACCCCTCCCCGGAATTGAAAGTTCATTTATCGATATAAAAATTGACGTAATTATTTTTCGCATTTACATAAGCATCATTCTAATGTAAATAACATCTCCATATCTCAACTGGTTAGGTAGATATCTAGGGATAACTAGCTGAAAATCAATATTACGCCTTTTCACCCCTTCAGGGCTTGAATTTCGCAAAATTTTACCAATACAATTTAAACATGTGTACTTGTTTCCAACGGAAGTGAAAATTACGCCGATAACCCATTTAGTCAAAGCTTAATCAACTTTTTTTTTAATTCATCCATTCACAGCCCTGAGAGTTAGAATTTAGCAAGTTTCTGAAATCCGTTACAGGCATTTACGTATTCATCATAAAGCGAAAAGTAACTCTATATACCTCGACGGGTTCGATAGCAATCATGGATGTATGCAAAACACATTCCATGATTTTTCGTTTCCTTATGGTTAGAATTTCAATGGAAACTTTATAGATTGTTCAGGCTGTAGTGTAGGGGTTACATTTAAGCGTAAATTATGACGATAGGTCGTTAGGTTTGAAATACATGGACGATTAATAGACTACACCTTCCATCCCGGTTCATCACTTTACGTCTCCTTAGGTGTCTAATTTAATTTAGAAAAAAACAATACAACAAATTTCAGATTTTAAAGCAGTATTAATCGTAATCAAAACTTGCTTCTATATCTAAAAGTTCAGTGGGGTCGATATATTTTGATTTCTCGATATATATCGAATAGAAAAGAGCACATTTGACCCTTTTTTACCTCTTTGGAGTCGAGTTCGAAAAATATCCTGAAATAGTATTTTGGATCTTTACGTAAACATAGTTCTGTAGCAAACATTACTTCGGTATCTCGACTGGTTCGATAGGTATAGAAGCATAATCGATATCACATTTAACGTCTTTAAAGAATTTCGAAACGTTATGAAGTCCTGTATTAGACACTTGTATATATATTGCCAATTGAAGTAAAATTCATGACAATATCCCAATAGGTACGAGCTGTACAACCGATTAATAAAAACCTCATCCCCCTCCCCCTTATTCTTCTTTGGGAGTCGAATTTCGAAAAATCCTAAAACTAATTTTTGGGTGTTTATATATAAGAATAATTTTTTTAATGAAAAACAATTTTGTGTCTGGGAGCGCTCGATACAAATAGATAATTAATCAAAAACACGTTTTAGGTCTTTTCACGCTCTTACGTGTTGAATTTCAAAAATCCTGTAATTGGCTAGTATGCATTTTTATGATTGACCCATTGAAGTAAAATTCACTACGATAGGTCGTCGGGCCCGAGCTATGTATACGGAACTTAGAAAACATATTTCACCGCTTTTCGTCCCCTTAGGAGTCGAATTAAAGAAAAATCTCTTCTTAGTGCTCACCTACGACTTAAAAGAACCCACGCAAGATTTCCCGTTTCTGGTCCAGCAGTTTGAACTGCAGTCTGTCAGTCAGTCAGTCAGTGAACTGTTTTATACACAGAGATTATGGCTGGTATTTTTTTTTCAGCTACAGTAATGTCAAAAAACAATTTTCATAAATTTTTAGGAACTGGTAGGCATGTTTTTAATAAGTGGACGGTATTTTTAAAATGATAGAGTCACAGTTTGAAGTGTCTTATTTTCGTACGTAAACACATTGGAAACACGTTTGATAGCTATGCACCGCTATATCGTACTACGCTACAGCACGGCTCTAGATCCAACTAAATCGTATGAGAAGTGTTCTAGGAGAAGTCGTTATCCAGTTGAGCGCCTTGTGTTCAGAAACTATGAAACAAGTTTCTTTATTTATTTAAATATACGCCCTGTGAAATCCATAAATAGTCCAGTTGGGCGAAGGGTGTAGGGCAAGTCAGAATATTACAAAAAAGTACAAAACAAGTAAAACAGTACATTACCTGCAATATGCACTCAATCAATTACAGTATACGTCAACTTTTACAAATGAAATTAGGCACTAGAATAAATAGTAATAATTATAAATCTGTAATATTATTATGTACATTCTTCTTTTGAAAATCCATCAAGGCAGTAAAAAGAATGTTCTTTCAGAAATATTTAAAAACTACTTTTAAAGTTTGGGATTACCCAAACATTCTTTCAATTGAAGGGTAGCTTATTAAATAGTAATGGAATACACATATTATATGCTCCTTTCTGGAAAAAGTTTAAGAATGTTAACTGGAACATGAATATCACGAGCACTTCTTGCATCATGCCAATTAATTAAGTTGTTATTTTAAAATAAATGTTTGTTTCTGACAACAAATTATAAGGATATACACATAGATCGAGAAATAAATCTAAGGACACCCAAGTTTTTTTAATTGTTGACAACAATAATCATGGGTATTAAGACCACTAATTATTCGTATGGCTTTTTTTGTGTGTAAGACATATTTGCCACTATTGGTTGCCAAAGCCCAAACCAAATGCCATAATACATAATTGAGTGAAACTTATGAGCAAAGAAAAATCGGCCTTAGAGCGGACAAGATTCCATGTCCTGATCACTCTCGTGTTCTAGTGACACGCCAATGAAATCTGCAGAAGCTTATATTATTGCAAATGTCAAAAGTCGAAGGATTTAAATACAGAAGCCAGAAGGTACTTTACCTTTTGGAAAACTTACTGCTGAAGCCCTCAATATGCAATTTCAAGCTATTTTCAGTATGCGTTAGCTGTGTAATGATATACGATAGGAGTAAAGTTAAGCGTGGCGAATATAGATAACAGTTTTTACCTGTACTGGGAAAAATCCATATTCCTAAGACACTTATTTATGAGTATGGAGATAGGGGCATACTCGCAAACACTGGCATTACACACAATGTTTAGCAACTCCTCTTACCGGCATGTACCATTGGCTCACATAAAATAATAACGTATATGTTATATAGAGATCCATAAATTTCGTTGGTTCAATGACATACCAACTGGACTCCACTACAGTCCTGTGTATGTTATCTTCAGTTCCTTGTTCATTGGCCTCTGCTATGGGTCAATGACAATTTATAGGGTAATCGTGATGTACCATAATATCGTGATATACTATAATATCGCGATTTGCCATAATAGCGTGATACACCATAATATCGTAATACACCATAATATCGTAATATACCATGATATCGTGATATACCATAATATCGTATATACCATATCATCGTGATATACCATAATATCGTGATAAAACACGTTATGGGCTTCACAAAATTTAAAAGGCTCTGTACACCGAGTTCGATAGGTTACCAACAGAGCAGATGTGTGAAGTTCTGGCAATAAGCACCAATGGGTCGCATATAACATCACAATTTAAATATGTAAAATATTTCTGGTACTTAAGTTCAAAACCTTAGTATCTCGAAGTAGGGTAGGTTTATCCTATATGTGGCAAGGCACAGGTCATTCGGGATAAAGTGAGAACTAAAAATTTAATCTTCGAAAAATATCACTAGTTGTTACTGTACATAATTCAACATTAACTATAGTTGCCTTGCGGTTTTATGGTTGGCAGCGGTCTTCCACAACATAGTTACGTGTAGTTTCCTATTTAAATACAACAATAAAGAAACAAAGTCAACTTAAGTCGACATACTTGTATTTAAAACAATTTATAAATTATTTTTATCAGACTTTATAAGTTCCTTCTGACTGGACAGTCTATCTTACAAGCGCAAACATCAAGTGAAGTGTCCAGAGAGGTTATAAATTTCCAATTGTTTGCCGTTACGCGCGGAAGAAACGAACTGGCTGGAAACAGAATATAAGCAGGGCTATTTCGAGTGCTCACTTTATCCCGAACCGCCTGTAGCACGGTATTCAAGGAGTGTGTCCCTTGAAAGTGTTCTACTGGTGTAGGGGCCTCAAGGAATAGTTTAACTAACAATCGCTACAGACCCACGTGTTTGGTGGAAAAATGTCTGCACCAAATTGTTTGAATGCCTCATGTGCTCATCTGCAACTCTGCTACGAGGTCAGTGATTGGATGTTTTTAAATGCTACATGTCTTAACGTTTTGCGACAAATCACATATGTGTGGTATAGCAGTAACCTAATTCTCATTGGTACAATCAAATAAACAACACTTTTCCTCAAATACACATTGGTAATAGCCACGAACCCCAAATGACGGGAAGAAATTATGTACATATTCATTATTATAAAATATTTAATATCTTCTAATTTCCATACATATTACATTTATAATTCAGTAACTTTGTTGTACTTCATATTGTAAATATGACGTGTCAAATATCTTTGTGCAAAACTTTACTCAGAAAGATCTAATAAATTAAAATAAAATGAATGAGAACTGCAGGTGCGCATGTCAGCCACTGAAACAAATTAATGCAGACATATTTTCAGGGATCTCATGGACCCCTAAAAATCACTCAGTCTCGATTATCTCATATCGACAAGTGTTTAAAAGCTGACCTCTCTTCATATAAATTCACAAAAGTTTTGGGCCTCTACTTAACCGGTGAAGTATTATTTCCGCTGCGCACATGACGGTTGATCCATAACAGTACACAAACTCGCCTGTAATATGTTTCCTCATTAAGTGGTCCATATTCAGGCAGTTTATAGGCAATAAGACCATAAAACAGAAATGAAATAATTCAGAAAGTTTCGCCCAAAGCTAAAAAAAAAAGTATTACTCATTAGAAACTAATATTAATTATTACTATTATATCTCTGTTGACAACAGTAAAAGTTTCTAACTATACTCGGCGTGCATTGCGATGCCAGTTTTCTATTTAATTATTTTACTTAATTTTTGGCATGCTCCGTTCTATCCCCTCTATCCCCTCCTATCATAACGATTATTTGTGGTTGCAGAAACCTTCGCTGGCCCATGCCAAATACACTATAAACCAATACCGGACAGCTTGAGCGCTTTGGTTAGAGTTCTGATTGTGTTGTCACGTCAAACTACCAGAGAACAGCACCGTACGTTTAACTGAATTAAGATAGACGCAGCCAACTTATAAATTCTGGAAACAATTTATCTCTGGAGAACATATTTTCGTTGCATGGAGAAAATAAAAAAGTAGCAGTATGATAAATACCAACGACATACATACGGATAGACACAGCGTAGGCTATACTATATGCACTACCGATGTGTGGCCAAAATAAAACAGCTGATTGTGGCCCGCTTTTGCTGTGGAATATAGGGTTTGTTGCTTATTTCTGGTGTGGACGTGTTAAATGTAAAGGATTTTACCCATGAAAGTCTGATTTCTTGCACTAGACATAAAACGCAAGTTATTTTTACACATTATTAACCGTGTTATTTGGTCGTACTGCAAAATCAGACAAGATATATGGTACTACTATACACTGTGCGACATTGATTACTTTGTATTCAAAATGCGTCTGTGGTTAATAATTTTGGAAATTAAATAAAGGGATACAACACTGGCTTAAAATATTTAATACATACGCCGTGTTTGAATATTTGACACCTTTGTATTTGCTGCAATAACCTAAATTATGCACTTGTAAATAAATTCAATGGTTCAGCAATATTGCACTGCCTAAATAGTAGTTATTGTTGAGATTCCGTTAAACCTCTTGACTTTTCTCATCCAGCTATGCTCTGGAAAATAAAATGGTACTAAGGCTTGGGTAATAGCAATCATACTGGCAAAACTTGCAATGAATGAGACAGTAGTTACGTCATTAGTTAATGACTATATTCCATTGTGCAATAGTGGCCTTTCTGTGAATTTGGCTGTAATAGTTAGTCCCACCCAAAATTCACTTTTCTTCGACATGAAACCAGTCCTTAAGATGGTGAATTCAGACACAACCCACATAGTGTTCAAAGCAAATGTAATATTTTATATCCAATCCCAATTAAATATTACATGTACTTGGTCAAGAGTACATAATGAAATTATTTTTCAAAATCAAATTGGAAACTTACCAAAAGTGTTGTTAACGATATGGGTCGTAATTAAAACTTAATATTGATTAATAAATATTTTTTTCATAATGTTCACAACTGCATTTATGTTCCTGCATTGTAATACTATACATATATATTTAATGTTTTTACAGTTAGTTATATTAATTTATCCAATTTATCCTGGTACAAAGTTCTGGCTAACGAGAGAAGTTTCATTAAGCTGGCTCCGGACCAGCATACAGGTAACAGGTACATAATTAACTTAAGGCTCTGTTTCAGTCGCCATATTGTAATGTAATGTTTTTCGCCTTTTTGAAATTCTGAGCAGAAAAAATGTTAAATCTGTGATTATTCCTCAAGTTCTATTTACTTTACACTACAGTACAGACATGGAGAGTGAGAGATTTTGGTCAGCGCTTAACATCGAGGTCTTTAGCGCTGGTGAGGGGTAACATGAGGTGGGTATGCAGCAGTACCGGAAAGAAAGGGCGGGGAAAACGTGAGATCCCCGAGAAAACCCGCCGACCAAACGGCATCGTCCGGCATGATTCCCACACGTGAAAATCCGGGGACCGACCTCGCCGGAATCGAGCCCGGATCGCCATGGTGGGAAGTGAATGGTCTGACCATTCGGCCACCGCGGCCCCCACAGACATGGTGATTGAGTTGGTGATGTGTAATTTGGTCGCAATCTGTCAGGCAAATGAAGAATATAAAAATAATATGCCCAACTGATAGAGGCATACTTATATGAGGGGTTAAAATGAAAGTGAAGTTAGTCACTAAAGTGAATACATTGTGGTTATTGCATATTGGCTTTATTGTATGCCCCATGTTTAAATATAAAGTGAGCTATGTCAGGACTGCGTTAACATATTGGAAAATTGTTTTCTGAGTTCCGACAAAAAACACTTTATTCTGAAGAACTAAGGAATCATGACTTTCTTCACTTTCATTCTAACTCCCTCATATGTTACCAGCTCAATCGCCATATTTGTACTGTAGTGTAATGATAATTTAATTTTTAGTATAGTTGCACATTTTACCTTTTTTCTTTCAGAATTTCAAAGAAGCAAAGTGTAAGCAATAACATGAATGTAAAAAAGCTAAGAAATTTGAGACTATTATTGTATAAACTCTAAACTGTGCACAAGAACTTAAATTTTCAAGCATGTTATGATGAAAGAATTGAAGCTCCTGTTCTACATTTTTTTTTGCTTCCACCGATTACAGCATAAAATTTTTTGTAATAATTCCATTATATAAACCATTTATAGTACACTGACAAATGTAAGGCAGCCTACCGTATTGTGTACATTTGGCAGTAATATTTGTAACACTGTACGTAAACTGTAGAAAACCAGTAAAATTAAATTTTTTAAGGTAACAAATGTTATACTTTCGAGAAAATATTAAACGTTTTTGTGTTTTAATAAAATACGAACCGTTTCTATTACTTGTTAAACTCACCAAGTGCCAAGAAACTATCTCCACAAGCACGAATATAAATTGTATTCAACATTTATAAAAAATCCAACAAGGAAAATTAATTACTAACCACGTTATAAAAGACTTATAAATGTCTAAAATAACCTAAAATATGTGAAAAAACGATTTGCAATAGAAGTGCAAATAGGCTATCTGAACTAAATTACAATACATTTTGCATACGTATAGCCCATGTGTTGTTCTTTAATACGCAAGTAACTATATGTTTAACACAAGTACAAATATACATACAGAGCTTGATATTTAACATCAAAAGAACAAAGCAAATTCAAGCAATACATATAATATGAATTAAAATCAGTTAAAAAACCGTACCTGTTGAATGATATTAGTTTTCCTTTGACTGCTTTTTAATTACAGCCGTAGACAACACATTTGTGGACCATTTTTACAACACGCTGCAGCAAATTCAAATGGCATCCATGCGAAAACAGGCCACAATCAGCTGTTTAGGGAGGGAAGTTGTTTTTGCCTCAATATTTTTTGCGGCATACTGGGTCTACCTCTATATATATATATATATATATATATATATATATATATATATATATATATATATATATATATATAT